>JAAAKG020110139.1:0-15498 GCA_010014905.2 Druon quercuslanigerum
AAATTAAAATTAAAATTAACGAAAAAAAAATTAAAAAATTAAAAAAAAATTCAACGCCCTAAAATACTGTAAAAACCCCTTAGAATCTTTTAAAATTTTTGAAGCACTTGAAAATCCCTGGTGATCTTTAAAAATATCATAAAATCTTTAAAATTCTTTAAAGTCCCTTAAAATACCTTCAAGTTCTTGAAATCTTTTAAAAGTATTGGAAGATCTTTTTAAATACTGTAAAATCGAGTGAAATTGCAAGAATAACTGAAGTCCTCGAAAATCTGATGAAATCCCTTAAAAATTCCTTAAATTGTTTAAAAATATCTCTTAATCTTTAAAATCCGCTAAAATCTCTTGGAATCTTTTTCATTATCTTAAAATATTATAAATCATATAAAATGCTTTCAAATATTTAGAAATTTGCGGAAATTCTTTAAAACTGAATACTGACTGAAATATTATAAATTATCTTCAAATATTTGAAATTCTACTGCATCCCTTCCTTTTTGTGTAAATTTTCGCACATTATAAAATGCTTATGTCTATTTTTATGACTATTGATATACTTTAAAAATCAATTAAAATCATCCCATAATAATCAGTTTATGAATATTTCTCCTTTTCCGCACATTACAGTTTACATTTGTCATGAGAAAAGTTTAATTGCATACAATTTTCCGTAAACTTGAAGAAAAAAAATTTTTAATTAAAGTTAAGGAGATACAGCCTTCGGTAGTCATATTTTTTTGAAATATTTGACAATAGGGTAAGATCTAGGTCGACTAAGCTGCTAAAAATCAAAATTTGAACATAAGTCGTTAAATATTACTAAAAACCATTACTTAAAATTACCTACAAAATTCCACATATGTTTTAGCTTTAATTAGACTGAACTGCTAACAATTATACATTTTTAATTTTATCTGAATTTTCTGAATCCAGTATCTAAGAAACGGAGATTTGTTGTTAATTTCAAAAGTTTTAATGCAAATCGAAGAAGAATTCGTTGAGACAGATAGCTCGAGAAAACAGTTTGGATTTTTAAAATTCTTGATTTTTAAGAAGTAGATTTTTTCGTTAAAAGTGAAATGTTTCTAGAAATAGTTAATGAATAGAAATTTTCTAAAAATAAGAACAGGAGCTTCATCTAGTAAATTTATTTTAATTTTTTGACGAATCAGTTGACTGTCTCAGCTTACAGGTAGACTGAACTGCTGACAATCGGATTTTTATCATAAACAGTAAACTATCTCTAGAAAAAATGAATAATTCCAAATTGCCTGAAAATTGGTGAATCGGTTGAATGTTGTAGGCTACAGGTCGGTTGACCTGCTCAAAAATTGAATTTTGAACATAAGAAGCTGAATCTCACCGAAAATATCTACGACGCAGAAAATGACGAGAAAAATTTTGACAAAATAAAAAGAATACAGAACTTTGAGAATGAATCAAAAATGAAAAAAGAAAATCTTTTCGAGATTATTATAATTAAAGAAATGATAAAATCCCGCCAAGAATTCGTTTTTCCCTTTTTAAAATTCTAATACATCCTCACAGCTTCTGTCAAGTTTTCCATTTAATAAATTTTAAATTTTAAATATCTTCTTGAATTATTTGGCAAACTTTGATTTCATAAACTATGTTGATTGCGTTGATAACTTTGTACTTAGGGGAATTTTTTACGTCGTAGATTTTGTTGGTGAGATTACACTCCTCTTTTATTAGCTATTTTTATCAAATCAGACACACGTTTTAAAGTTATAAAAATATTTAATATTCAACACAATATAATGCATTTAATTATTATTTATATTTAATTTAAAATACGTTAAGTTCTTTAGATACAAAAATAAATAAGCAGAAAGAAATAAGTTTTCAAAATAAGCGCTGCTTTATGTTATTTTGAACCAATCGTTTGAGCAGTTATAGGCTCTCTTTGTGTGTGTGTGTGTGTGTGTGTGTGTGTGTGATTTTACTTAAAAATTTCAATTTTATTCATTAAAAGTAATAAAACTCGAAGAATGAAAAAACAAATACAATGTTTATTTTTAATAGATTACGAATTCCATCCGATCGACTTATCCTCAAATTTAGGTACCACTTTTTTGACACATTTAAACCCATTTTCTCAGAGATCATTAAGTTTCAATGCAGGAAATGATCTGTCTAATCGAGTTATATAAATATAGCGGTAGAAAACGAGAAGAATTAGAACAAGTCTCTCCAGTTTTTACTTCCAGCTACAAATGAAAGAGATAGGACAATTTAAAACATAGTGTTAATGTTATCAATAAATCATGATGAGAATAACTAGATAAAATATATTTGCAACTTATTAATTATTAAAAGGGTGATCTGGGTTTTCTAGTACGGCAAGATAAACAAAAACAAAATTGTTCATCAACTTTCTTTTTTCAGAAAATATGATACGACTAATTTTTTTTAGGTATGCCCACCCCGGAGTTTGAAGCGGTCAATATTCTGGAGACCCTCGAATCGGGATTGGCTTATCTTCCTGGGGGACGAGACCGCGAAGGACGACCTCTGGTTGTGGTGAATGTTCCACCTGGTGAATCTCCATCCACCACAAAATCGAAACTCGAAACTCTACTCGAATATTACCTCACCATTTTCAGGTATATTTTACAAATTCCTTTTACCGACATTTACCTACATTTACCGAAATCTAGGACATTGGATGGTTCGTGTCCATGCTGAATTTAGGATCTCTGAACGTGGGTCTAAATGTTGGTAAGGAGTAATTTAAAAACTACGCCACACTGCCAGGGGGTGGGAGATGACAGTTTTTGAGACAATTTCTGTCATAGGGGAGAGGGGTTGATGCAGGATGTAACATCACAAATGGAAAATATAAAATTAAATAGCGATTTTTTTAAATGACGAAAAATATGAAAATTAGTGATTTCATGTTACAAGTAAAGGATCTAAATACAGGCTTATTCATTCTATGCTACTTCCCTTTTTAAAAGAACTTCTCTTTTTCTCCATATTTTCAACAAAGTTCCGCTTTTCTCGTTTTTTCTTATTGTTTAAATGCGGACTAAATTAATAGAATCCAATTAGAAAACTCTAACTGGTTTTGTTAAAAGTTAACTCTTTTTACATGAAAAGTCTACTATGATATTTTTGGTTTAGAATTCATCTCGTTTGGTTAAAAATTCTACAATTTGGTTGAAGATTTAACTATTTTGTTGAAAATTCGCTTTTTTAGTATAAAATTAATTTTTTTAACTGGTAATGTAACCAATCCACTTTTGGCTGAAAATTGGTTGTCTTTAGTTGAAATTTTAATGGAGAGTTAATCTTTTTTAGTTAAAAATGGAACTAATTGGTTGAAAGTTGCACAATGTTCTTAAACATTTATTTTACTGGCTTAAAAATTCGTCTTTACGGGTCTAAAATGATATTATTTGGGTAGGGAAATAAACTATTAGGTGAAAAATTAACTTTTTTTTGAAAATTAATATAGAAAATTCAATTGTTTTGAGATTTCGGATTTTTAGCTTGAAAATTCCACAATATGGTTGACTTTTTTTTCTCTTGATGAAAAATTATTCTTGGTTGAAAATGCATCTCTTTTGGTAAAACTGTTATCTTCTTTTGTTAAAAGTACTACAATTTGGTTGAAAATTAATCTTTCTTGATTGAAAAATCAAATCATTTTGTTGAAAATTCGCCTTTTTCTGTAGTTTTTATTTAAAATAAAATCTTTTTTGGTTGAACTATAACTAATATATTTTTCGTTAAGAATTCATCTTTCTTGGCAATTTGAAATTCAAAATTCAACTGTTTTGTAAAAAATTCATCTTTTTCACTTGAAAATTCAACTATTTGCTTAAGAAGTTAAACTTCTTGGTTGTAAATCCAACCATTTCGTGAATAAAATTTTGTTGTTAAAAAGTCAGCTATGCTGTTCGAAATTCACCTTTCCAAGTTTAAAATTCATGTATGTGGTTAAAAATTTAACGATTTTGTTGAAAATTGAATTCTTTTTTAAAGTTTGGACTATTTTATTAAAAATTCATATTTTTAACCAAATTTTATCCGTTTTGTTGAAAATTTTCTTTTTACTTAAATTTGAGTTTTTGATTTAAAATGGAAATCTATTTTTATTGATATTTTTACATCTCTCTAGTAACTTAGTAAATTCGGCAATTACTTTTGACTGATTCGAAATAATTTGTGATTCATTTAATAATAAGTAATGAAATAATTAATATTTTAGCGAAGATACCAAACAAAATGGTCTCTGTCTTCTTATTGACGCCCGTTATGCCGTATGGCGCGTTGCAAGAACTTTTATTCGATTATCAACTCTAATTTTGGGCAAAAATGCAAGTTCTGCGATTGCAGTTCGACCTGATGGTTTTTGGGATAAGCGAGTTGACAACTGCACAAAATCTCATAAGGAGGGCGAGGTGAGCAAGAATAAGAATAAAAATAACAAAAGCTGATTTAAAAATACCATATAAATCTACAGTTGTAAAAGTTTCTTAAATAAATGTCTTTTTCTAGCCAGTTTACATCCCAATATCAAGATTACACCATTTTATCGACCCTACACAGTTAACTTACGACCTGGGAGGGACCAAACCTTACGACCATACAGAATGGATTCAGTCTCGTGTGGTAATAATTACGTTGATTCAAGAAACTAAACATTTTTTTAATGATTCTATAAAATCTTTCAATTAAATATTATTTTCAAATAGTGCATTGAGGAACACACAAACGAAGCTTCAAAATTGATTACAAAGATGACCGACCTACGAGATAGATTAAGAAGCCTTGAGGGAATTCGTTCAAGGGAATCCAAAGATAATCTCTCTTCCTTTTGGGAAATCGGTACCGAAGTTACGTTTGCTGCTCGACGAATCCTTCATACAGGTTTTTCAACTTTTTTCAAATTAAAATACCTTTTCTTTGGGGACGTCCATAAACTGCGTTACCAGTTTCATTGGAGGGGGTCGCAACATTAACCACGTTGGGTAATGGTATCAAAGGTAGTAATGTTGCGAGCGTCGATAATGTTTATTACGTTAGTGTGCTGAATTTCTGAAAATAAAATCAAGAATCCAACGAACGAATTTGGACAAACACCATAAAATTTTCCTATAGCAATTTAAAAAAAGATAAAAATTTTAATAAACAGGAAAGAAAAATGAGAAGGCAACCGACTAAATCCCCTTCCTTCTCTTTTTATTTTTATTATTATCAATTTAAAATAAAAAAAACGCTTGTAAAAAATAATCACCAATATTTTGGAAAGAACATCCTGGTTTCGTTGCTGCTCCTGCCTGCTCGAATTTTGATTGCCTTGATAAGGGTGATGTATAAAGCCCGAAACGTTGGTGATTATTTTTTACAAACGTTTTTTTTCATTGTAATTTGATAATATTAAAAATTAAAAATAAGAAAAATGTAAAAAGAGAATAAGGGAATTTGATTGGTTTCCTTCTCATTTTTTCCTCTTTTTTATTTTTGTAAAAAAAAAGAATTTTTTTCTTTCAATTTGTCGTTCGATTCTTGTTTTTTAGGAATTCTGCAGGTTGACTTGATTATTGGACATTAAATAAGAATTTAGATTTGATTTTAATCTCATTTAAATTTCTTAAATTTGTATGTTTTTTACGTTTCCTAATGAGTAATTTAAAAAAAAAATCGGCGTATGATGAATTTTCATTGGTACATTTCTCGTCTACATTTCCCGTTTACATTTTCTGTTTACCGGTACATTAATACTATAATTCCCCTATTCCTCTCTTTTCACCCTTTGAAAATAATTCTTCTTTTTTCTTTATTGTCAAGCAGATTTCTATTTTTCCTCGGGTTTCGCTTAATTATACGAACCGAATTAATTTATTAATAGAACCTAGTAAGGAAAACCAACTATTTCTAATTCAAACTTAATTTTTTTAGTAGAAACGTCTACAATTGTTTTATTACTTCAGCACTCATCTAGTTTGGTTAAGAATTCTAGTTTTTGGATGAACAATTTATGATTTTGTCAAAAATGCAACTATTTTGTGAAAAATCATATTTTTTGGTCAATAATTAAGGTACTTTTTTAAAATAATTAGTTTAAAAATCATTTTTTCTAGAATATTTATCTCTTTTGTTGGAAATTCGTTTTATTTTTAATTCAACATTATTTTTAAGTAAATAAATATTCAATTATTCCATTCCTGGCGAAAAATTGATATTTTCTAGTTGAAAATTCATCTACTTGGTTGAAAAATGTATCCTTTAAAGTTAAAATTTCAACTAGTGGGTTAATAGTTCTTGTATTTTGTTATAAATTCGTATTTCCTCGTAGAATTTTACTTATTGAAAACTTTTTTTTTTTTTTGAAAAGTAATTTTTTAAACTGGAAATCGAACTATTGCATTTTATCTCCCTAGTTGAAATAATTTGCTACAAATTCCACTATTTCATTAGTCATCTAATATGGCTGGGAACTCAAGTGTTTGGTTAAAAAATAATCCTTTTAGATTGAAAATTAATATTTTATGAAAAAAGTCAACATTATTTATTGAAAATTAAGCTTTCATTGTTCAAGATTAACTTTTTTGTTTACAATTCAACTGTTCAAAAAAATTCATCTTTTTGGCTTGGAACTTCAACTATTTGGTTAAATGTTGAACTCTTCTTTTAGAAATTCATTTTTCCTTTGAAGATTCATCCTTTAAGCGGAATTCCGTTTCTTTATTTAAAAATTTAACTACCTTGTTTAAAATTTGTTTTTTTCGGTTGTGAATTGTTTTTTTCATTGTTACAAAATTAATCTTTTTGGTTAAAATTTATTTTTGCTGGCGAAAACGCAGCTAATTGGTTACAAAATCTAACTATTTTTTTGAAAGTTTAGTTATTCTCTTGGAAATTCTACTATTTTGTTAAAGTCATTTTTATTGCTTGCAAATTCAACTGTTTTGTTAAAAATTATTACTTTTGAATCAAAATTTAACTATTTGGTTAAAAATTCAAATATATTGTTTGAAATTCGTATCTTTAGCTTACAAGTTGAATTAGTTGGTTGCTGATGCAACTGCTTCGTAAAAAATTATATTATTTTAATTATTTAAAAATCATTTCTCTTGATAGAAAATCTGTTTTGGTCGAACATAAAAATATTTTATAGTAAATGCAATATACTTTTATTTTAAATCCTAAAAATTTTAAGCGAATAATAGTAAATGCAACAAATACAGTGCCTATACATTAATTATATTTAAAAGAATTTATTTTTCTATTATTCCCTTTTATTTGTAAAATATCACGCAGAATAAACCTGTATTCCGTATTTAGCCACTAGCTACGTTAGTTTTAGGGGAGGGGTAAAAAAGCCAAAATTTTTGTAAGTAGTTTATGGACGGTTCTTTATCAGAGAAAACTAAAAAACAGTTACTAATATGTTATAAAAACGGTTCCAAATTATACAGGCCGTTCTTTAATTAGCGGCATGAGTAGAGATTCAGCTCAAGATGTATTAGATGCAGTTCAGGGAATTCACAAAATCTTAGATTCGATTGAACTCAAACAAGTATGTGAATATAATTTCCTCTTCAATTTTAATTTTCTGTTAATGGTAATTAATAGATTTATTAATTTCAGGTAGAAGTTGAAAATGCTTGGACCGAGATGGAGAGAAATTTAGATACAGTTAGAGAAATAAAGAACTTAGAGGAAGGTGTGTCTAAAGTAACAAACTGGATTCTGGGTCCAGCTGATTCTATGCTTAACTCACGTTACCACATTGGATTTGATGTGGCTTCCTCTGAAGAATTAAGAAGAGAACATGAAAAATTAGAACTCGAGTGTCGGGTAATTTCAAATATGTTATTTATTCCGAAGGGGCAATAAATGTGGTAACCCGCCAGAACGGTCTGTTATCCGAACTTCTAATCCGACGTAATCTACTTGTGCTTTGTAGTAATTCCAGTAATTTGAAGTAATAGCAGTAATCCGAAATAATCGAATTTTTAACGGAAGTAATCCACTTATCATCTGAAGTAATAAACTTATAATGCACATTCAGTCCTCACTAATCCACTTGTAATCCGAAGTAATCACATTGTGATCCAAAAGAATCTGCTTGTAATCCGAAGTAGTCATCTAATATTTAAGAATAATCCTCTTTTGATTTAAAATAATCCGATTTTAAATCATAATAATACTCTTGTATTACGGGGTACTTCTAACACAAATAATTATTAATCGTAATAAGACGATTATTATTACGGTATTAGTATTACGGGGTACTTCTTAAACAAATAATTTTAAATCTTAATAATACACTTGTATTACGGGGTACTTCTTACAGAAACAATTCGGAGTCATTCAAGTAATCGAAGTAATCCAATTTTAATCCAAAGAAATTCATATATAATACAGGCTATTTCAAGTGATTATCAAATTTTTGTAAAAAATTTGTTGTTTCTTTTTAATTAATTTTGGTGGATGGAAATTCAAAGATTACATTCTTGGTTAAAAATTAATTTTTTTACCTGAAAATTAATGCATTTTTTTATGAAAATTTATCTTTTTGCTAGAACAGTAATCTTCGTCGTTAAAAATTTAACAGTCATTTTTGGGTTAAAGATTCAACTGTTTTGTTAGAAAATTTAACTATAATGTTGAAAATTCGTTTTTTCGGGTCAAAAATAATTTTGCCTCCTGAAAATTATACTATTCAATTCAACTATTTTGCTAAAAGTTCTTGTATTTTTCTGTAAATTTAAGAGTTTCGTTAACAAAGAAAACATAATTTGATATAATCTAAAGTAATCCTATGGAATCCGGAGTAATCTATGGTGATACAGAGTAATTATTTATATGAAAGCAATCCATGGTAATCTGGGCCGCATTTGCAGGATTCATTTTTTTTTTTTAATCTTGAATTTTCAACTAAATACATGAACTTTCAATCAAATAATTGAATTTTTAACTGAAATTAAACTGTTCACACAAATATCTTTGTTTTCAGCAAAAGTTGATGAATTTTCAAGCAAGAAAATCAATTCTAGCAACAAACAATTTTTTTAACAAAACACATGGTTTTTCAAGCAAGAGAAACAAATTTTTACTAAAAATCGAAGAGTTAAATTTTCAGTTAAAACTTTTTTTTTACAAACAAAAAAACTATTTTCAATGAAATAGTTAAATTTCCCACCAAGTAATTTTGAAATAAAATCAAGAATGTTAAACTAGAATGTTTTTTAAGAAAGTAGTTCCTCTTTCAACAACGTACATTAGATTTTTAACTAAAAATGGAATTGTTCACCTTCAAGTTAACTTATAATAATTTCCTACGAAAAAAGACGAATTTTTCACCATATATATAATTTTTCTACAGGGTGTTCAAAAAGTCTCGATACACCTAAATATCTCTCCAGGTAAATATTTTTTCAAAAAGATCAAGGTCATTCTTGAAGTAACTTTTAACGAGGAATCCAGTGGTGACCTTGAATTTGACCTTGAACTTGATCTTCAAGGTTATTTCAAGATTAATTTTGTTTCTTTTAAATGGGAACCCCTATTTTTGACAACGGCAATCGAAAGAGCGAGAAATTTTACGTCCAAACATGTACTCAGTTCATGGATTAGAACCAATCTGTAAAATAGGGGTTCCCATTTAAAAAAACAAAAATAACCTTGAAATAACCTTAAAGATCAAGTTCAAGGTCAAATTCAAGGGCACTACTGGATTCCTCGTAAAAAGTTACTTCAAGAATGACCTTGACCTTTTTGAAAAAATATTTACCTGGAAAGAAATTTAGGTGTATCGAGACTTTTTGAACACCCTGTATAATAGTGGAATTTTCAACGACTAAGAGGAATTTTCTAGTTAAAAAGACAAATTTTCAAAAAAATAGATGAATTTTCAAATAAAAAAGAAACATTTTTAATTACCCCGGATTTCTCTTGATTACAAGTTAATCACTTGGATTACCGAAATTACTATGAATTGCCTGGATTACCTGAATAATTCCGAATTTCCTGGATTACAAGTGCATTACTCCGGCTAAGAACTAGATCATTTCAGATTAGAACTGGATTCCTATGGATTAAAAGTGTATTTACCTGAATTACAAGTGTTTTCCTAGTATACTACTTTTGAGTGGATTATCACGAATTAAAACTGGATTACTCCAGATTCAAATGAAAGTGCTGTTGATCACAAGTGAATTACGACAGATAACAAGTGGATTATAAAGAATTGCACTGAATTATGTGGATTACGACAAATTACTTTTTAAGATGAACGATAGGTTTAGCGGATCGCCAGAGTTTTTCGCCCCTCGTTTAAAATAAATGACTTTCCTGAATCACCGTCTATTCTATTTATATGTTTATTTTGGTAGGATGCATACGGTCGGTATGCTGAACTTCTTCACAGAATAGATAATGTGCCAAATGGGTGTATATCCGATGATCTCAAATCCCAAAGAGATTTTATGGATTTTGTATGTAGAAGCTTTGCTACTAGATTAGAAAGACGAAGAAACGTTCTTATCACCTCCCAAAGATTTTTTAGACTCGTTTCTGAGGTATGTTTTACGAATAATACCTTTCAATTTATAATACTTTTCTTTAGCCTATTCAATTTGATTTAGTTAAAATATGATATCAATTTTGAAATGGAGAAAGGTTTATTATTCCTAATAAGGTTTTTGATTGTTTTTGTCCCTGACACTATTGTCCCGACTCAAATAGCCTTTTTATATATTGTTTTATTTTGATTTCTGTGAATTAGAATTTTTATTTAATTTCCTTTAAATGACAATATGTTATTCCCTCATAACATAATAAATAAAATTCCATTTTTACAGTACTTTGATAAAACGAGTGAAGTCTTTGATAAGTTAATTATGGGTAATAGATCACAGGATTATTCGCAAGCAGAAGCCAAGTTGCAGAAGCTTGAGAAAAGTCAATGCATGTTAGGTAAGCAAATTCTTTCTCTCTGAAGTTAAATACTTTTTAGGAAATTACCAAAACTAAACAATTTTTAGAAACTCTTGAGAAGGACTTGGTGAAAGAAGGTGAAAAGTTATCAGATATTCTTTCGATGCCAGTCAAGGATGCTTTATGTCGGGATGTTCATGTTGATTACGAAGAAGATATTGTTAACGTTCGAGATATACTGGACGCGACAAATGCTAGAAAGAATATTTTTAATGACAGTGTTGAGTTACAAAAGTTGACCCTTAAACAAATTGGAATGGTACATACATACGAAAGTGATGCAGAGCAGGTATGTCTTTACATTATCATTATCAAAAAAATTTGTTATTCGAGATTAACACTGTTTTGCTCTTTGAACTCCAGGGTTTAAGTATAAAATGTGATAGAAATTAAAGTTTTATCACGATTAATTGATGATAGATTCCATTTTTCAATTATTTCAACAATGTTGAAAAACAAATTCACAGTTTGGATATTTTTCAATTAACAGAATCAATTTTTTACGGATTCATCTTAGAATGTCTTCTTGATAACTGTTTTCTTCGATACTTAAAAACTTGAAAACACTTATTTATTAGTTAAACAACTTTTCTACACAACAAACGTATAATAAAATTCAATCATTTAAAAGATATTCTTCATCGATTTCGTAATGAAAAATTGAGTATATCCATTGAAATTATATGCTCCTATTTGATTCCCGTTTCCCTTCCCACTCATCTTGTTCTCTCTTCCAAATCTGAAATTAATATATTAATATAATAAAAGTAGGTACATAAAGGACGAACATTAATATTCTTACAGGCAGTTCTCTGGTTAGATGATCTATTTGATGTACTTCTTGGGGGCCACGTGGAAGTTGGTTGCAATATGAACGAAATTCAGTCTCAAAAGGAGGAGCATCAATCCTTTCAGGATACAGCGAAGGTAATTGAGGATAAGTCCAAAAGATAGAAAATGATAGTTTTAACGGTTTACTTAAATTAGGGCACATTCGAGTACGGATGCCAGTTGATAAACGGTGCCCGAGTCCTCAGGCTCTCTTGTAAATTACCATTGGAGGAAAATACCGATTTATCAGATAGATTGCGACAAGCCTGGAAACAACTACACTCGGTTGGGCAAGAGCAGCTCACCAGATTGAGGGTTTGTGCCGTTTTTCACAGGAATGTTGACGACGTGAGTATCATTATTGTATTGCAACCCGGATTCATTTAGGATGTCCAGCGACCTTGAAAACCTGGAAAACCTTGAAGTTTTGGAATTCTTCTTGAATTTATTTTAAACTATGAAAATCTGAAAATCATCTTAAATTTTGCATGGTACACTTCAATTTCAATCATTTTTTTATCCTTTATTTTTCAAATATTTCTTTCATTGGAATGCGAAGAGTAATTTGAATCTTTTAGTATAATATAAAAGAATGATCTCGTTCATAAGAAATCTTGCTGATGAAACATTTTTTAACATGAAGATAAATCTATCTCTTGTGGATTATATAATTCATAAGGAGATTTCGAAGCACTTTTTGTGTGACTTTACTCATTATTTTATAGATATTAATAAACCGACTTTAATATTGTAAATACCTTTCCAAAATTTTAATTTCTTCTCCGCTGAGATAAAATGTTAAAATTTCAGAAAAGATGTTGATTCTGTTGACTTGGGATGAAATTATTCCGAAGAATTGAGTTTGTTGATTTACTGATCAGATTATGGATCAGTAAATGAAGTAAAATTGATGATGGGCAAATTAATAATTATTTACTTGATTACTGATCAGTAAATTAACAAACATACATCTTTGGAATAGAATATTAAAGCATACATTTTTTATGATATGCACATTACAATTCATACAAATCATTAGTTGAAAATAGCAATGTTAACTCAGTTTCAGGATTATAATGAGTAATGCTCATAGCAGAAACATTTCAAATATTTCAAAATATTACAAAGATATGAGAAGATTTCAAAATCTTTAACAAAAACTTCGAATATTGCACAAGATTTGAAAGTTTCGCAAAGATTTGAAGGATTAAAAAAATTTAATAAAGATATCCAGGAATTAAAATATTTAAAAAAAAGCATGTACACCAGATTTGAAAGATTTTAAAAGATCTGTAAGATTTTCAAATATTTTAAAATATATTTCTCAACAATTTTACAAAGATTCAATAGGTTTCAAAGGTTTCAAAAAGATTTCAATGATTTTAAAAATTTCGAAAAAGCGCCAGATTTCAGAAAAATGTTAAAAATATTTCAAATATTTCGCTAATGATTTCAAAACCTTTCAAAAGATTTCACAAAGTTTCACACAGATTTTGAATATATCAAAAAGTCTTTAAAACTTTTAAAATAGTCTGTATATTTCAAAAGGTTACACTAACAAATATTTTAAAAGGTTTCACAAAGAATTCAAAGATTTCGAAAGATTTTACAAAGATTGCAGAAAGAGTTCGCTATCGCTAAGATTTCAAAGGTTTCATATAAATTTCAGAAGATTTCATACAGATTTCAAAAGATTTAAAAACGATTTTTAAAGATTTTAAAAGATTTCAAAAATTTCGAAAAGGCGCGTACAAGAGATTTCATAAAAATGTTACAAATATTTGGAACGTTTCGCTAACGATTTCAAATGATTTCAAAAGCTTTCAAAAGATTTCACGAAAATTTCGCACAGATTTTGAATATGTCAAAAAGATTTAAAAACTTTTAAAATATTTTAAATATTTCAAAAGGTTACACTAACCAAGATTTTAAAAGGTTTTACAACAATTTTTAAGATTTTAAAAGATTTTACAAAGATTTCAGAAAGACTTCGTTATCGCCAAGATTTTAAAGGTTTCATATAAATTTCAGAAGATTTCATACAGAATTTAAAAGATTTAAAAACGATCTTTGAAGATTTCAAAATATTTTAAAAAAATTTTCAAAAGATTTCCAAAAGATTTCCAAGATTTCACAAGGATTAGAAAATCTCAACACATCTTAAAAGATACTAACAGATTTAATAAAGGTCTAAAATATTTCAAAAGGTTACACTAACAAAGCTTTTAAAAGGTTTCAAAAAGATTTCAAAGATTTCAAAAGATTTTACAAAGATTTTAGAAAGAATTCGCTATCGCTAAGATTTCAAAGGTTTCATATAAATTGCAGAATATTTCATACAGAATTCAAAAGATTTAAAAACAATCTTTAAAGATTTCAAAAGATTTCAAAAAGAGTTTCAAAAGATTTCCGAGATTTCACAAGGATTAGAAAATCTCAAAAAATTTTAAAAGATACGAACAGATTTGATAATGGTCTGAAATATTTTAAAAGGTTACGCTAACAAAGATTTTAAAAGGTTTCGCAAAGATTTCAAAGATTTCGAAAGATTTTACAAAGATTTCAAAGGTTTCATATAAATTGCAGAATATTTCATACAGAATTCAAAAGATTTAAAAGCGATCTTTGAAGATTTCAAAATATTTTTAAAAAATTTTCAAAAGATTTCCAAAAGATTTCGAAGATTTCACAAGGATTAGAAAATCTTAACAAATTTTAAAAGATACTAACAGATTTGATAAAGATCTGAAATATTTCAAAGTTTGCAAAGATTTAACAAATTCCTTCTGAACCAAATTATTAAATGAATCAAAATTAATGTTAGCGCGCTCTTTGCGGAATATTATTTATAAATTCTATGATAAATCTGATATTTCTAAACACTCTATTAGCGTATACCGATATAATATCATTAGAATTTCGAATCTTATTTTCTCAATTTGACAGTAAAAACGCAGTAGTTATTATACCATAAAAAATTTAACGAAATTTTTGATTACAGCATTGCAAACAATTGACAGATTTGATTCAAATTGCGGAGCAGATACAAAGAAAGCGAAATTCAAAATCGGAAACCAGTGCTTCGCCAGAAAGTGAAACTTGTCCGAAAGTAGGAATTAGAGAAGTGTTAATAAAGAGAGAAAAACTCCTACCGGAAGTTGGTCGTATGGTGAGGCTTGGGAGGCTTTTAAGAACGAGGCTAAAAGAACCTTTGCGGTAAGAACTTTTTATTTCTCTTTTTAATCTATTTCAGTGTCAGTGGTCTCAAGTTAAAACATTTATCTATCATCGAAGTTAAATATTCCTATCTTACTTCCTCTTCGGCATTAATGCACGTCTCGCGATGAATCTTTTCTTATCCGCTTATCAAAAGTTTTCACTGGTGGCGTGTTTGGACTCAAAATGAGTAGGGGTGGGGTTTTTGGATTAAATCAAATTGGGTGTGTGGCGGATGAAGTACGTGATGTGCATTTACGCGCTTGCGTCATTGGCAGTCTGGCATTAATGATATATAGCAACTGAGTGACTTGATTAAAATTTCCTTCGTATAAACAATGCTAAATAAAAATGCAGCTTCTACACAGCTCGATACCTCCATTTTAAAAAATCTGCACGCTTCGCGGGCACATTCTCATCGCGCGCTTCGCGCGCGGCTCGCTTCGCTCGCAACTTTGAGCGCGCCTAGGGCGC
>JAAAKG020110150.1:0-15497 GCA_010014905.2 Druon quercuslanigerum
ATATTTGTACCGACTGTACTATACGACAGCGAGACATGGACCTATCAAGAAAAAGATAAAAGTAAAATTAACGCGATTGACATGAGATTCTTGCGCATAATATGTGGGAAAACTCTGATGGACAAATTAAGCAACGAAAAAATACTTTAAGAATGTTGTGCACATTGGACACATTGGAAATAAATCGGTTAAGATGGTTCGGGCATGTTGAGAGAATGAAGGGGGAATGGCTATCGAAACAAGTATATCAAGATAAAGTAAATAGCAGCGTGCCCAGGGGCAGACCGCGGAAAGAACGGTTAGAATGTGTGAATGAGATCCTAGTTAGAAGGGTCATAAGAAGCTATTGAAACACGAGAGTGTGCATGAAAAAATGCATGGACGTGAAAGAAGCTAGAGAAGTATGCCAGGACAGAAAAATATGGAGGAAAATAGTTAATAAGCAGAGTGTCAGTAGAGTGAATGACGCCTGAAACAAAAAACCTTGGATAATAATGAACTCAAGTGGCGAACCTCACATGACGAATTTGTGAGGATCTTCACTTGGGGTGATTACTAGAGAGATTGATCAGCAACCTGGGTCGGAACAGTGTTGCGGAATGAACGTGTTATTTAAATAAATAACACGAGAATTCTAGAAAAATCTAAAAATTCTACAACCCCTTCGTCACACTACTCCCTTTCCCACCGAGTGAGTCGCGCCTTCCCCGAAAGGGAAACGGCTTAATAGTGTAATACTAAGAATGGTACCGCGTTAAACTTACCATAGCCACAGTAGGGTGAAATAAAAAAACGGGAATCAAAATAACTTGTAGGGCGCAATTCATTACCGAGTTTGGATTTTTCTTTTAGAAAAATTCAGCTCTCAATTTTGAACAGAATTATGAGAGCCGATTTTTGAATTTTTGTTTATTTAAACTTTTATGTTAATGCAAAAAGAGGAAAAAATTTCCATTTTGACGGTTTTATTTTTGATGTTCTTGAACAAATTTTTTCCCTGCGCAATATCGCTTGAATTTCATGCACAGGGGTGCATTATTAAAAATTTTTTTGACTAGTTAGGTTTATTATATATTAGGTTTATTATTATAAACAAATTACATTAACAAATAGCCAAAGTCAAGGATTTTACGCTCGCAAAGTATAAGTGTGCGTTAAAATTTCTTGCCCTTACCGTACATATGACACTTGATCATGAACATTTCCACTTGATATTTGTTTTTATTTTTTTAACAAATTATATAAACAAATGCCTATTGTCGTCATTTATGGGTGAAAAGAATCGTTTTTTCTTCTTTTTCTGTAAAAAATAGCTTGTCAGTGATTTTGATTGAAGAGAATTTGTTAACCGAAATTGATTTATAATTTTGATTAACAAATTATATAAAAAAATGCCTATTAACGGCATTTATGGGCAAAAAAATCGGTTTTTGCTAATTGTCTTCAAATATAATTAGCCATGTTGTTTTGTGACGCAAATTTATTGAGTAAATTTAATTTAATTAAATTTATTTAATTTAATTAAATTTTATTTAATTTATTGACGCAAATTATATGAGTAAATGTTTTTATCGGCAATTATGGACAAACGACGATCGTTTTTTCTTCGAATTGTCCGCAAACTATCTTGCCAATGAAGTAATAAAAATATGTCTTCTGATATTTTTTTGCTTATTTTTTAAACAAATGGTGATTATCGATATTTACGTAAAAAATATAGATTTTTTGCTTATCGTATTCTAGTTAATGATAATGTTAATTCCGGATTGCCTAATCTACAACCAGTAGCTCGAGAGCCTCCCGGTCAAGGACAGTATCAATATGTTTCCAATTTTTTCTTAGTTAGGACAAGCGCGCATCGGATGCGATCAGTAATTTATGAGTAAAATCAGTGTTAGTTGCTAATCGACTGCATTTTTTAGTGTTAAACTCACGAAATCGTCTGAAGTCCTTGTTTCGAGTTTCTTGTGCTTCTTCGGATAGCAGACCAATTGAAATTAAAAAGGACTCTAATGATTTTTCCTCCTTGCAAAAGAATTTTGTGCACGTATGATATGTAGAACTATTTGTATACACATATAGCTGTGCAGTTTGAAAAGCGTGCAATTGAAATTTAACTTCATTGATTTTCCGTCCACAGGAGAGAACCTGCAAAATTATGCTGAGTCGTTCAATTAAGCGACAAACACATGTAATCCTTACTGTTAGTTCAGGATGCCGGCAAAATCATCGTGTAGTATTTCCGTGATTTGAATTGCCTGCTCCATGCTTAGGAGCGTCTATTATTAGCCCTATCTCGCCTCGAAAATCGGTCTGGATCCTTATTTTGGCAGCTTTCAGTAGCTTTTTTTGTTGTCATGCAACGTAACTTAGCATGTAGTGGGGAAAAACCAATTTGATAATCCTCCTCAAAGACATGTTTCTGTTTCACTTTGGCTAAATCATTAAATTCTTAAGGGTTTGCTTTGCACAAGTGGCAAGTTGCTGCACTTGGTGGTTTGCTAAGGTTCTGTGCTACTTCAGTACCCAAAATAGTTAACAGCATTTTATGATATACCTATATTGATTGATAATGGTATGCAAAATTTCGTAGACCCAGGGTGAGGATTTTCTCAAATCTCTTCAGACCCTGTTACTAATGTAAAGGGTACCATTGAGTTCATGAAAGTGCTTTCATCATATTCCATATCATCTGGAAGCTTTTTTTATATGAACTTTGGTTTGATGCCTCATCAGTACCATATTTTAGAGAATGTGTCAAAAATTTGATACGTTTCTCTAGCACTTGTGCCTTAATCCGAGGAATCTCAAGTAAACGGTTTACTGTGAGATCTAGAATTTCTTTTAATTTAATAGCGACACTTTGATCCGTAATATTCATTGCTGAGACAGGAGGATAATATCCTCTTTTTTGCGTCTGACAGATCTTTAATGGAACAGAAATGTCTGCATTTTTTCTTTTACTTGCACACGAATCATTTCGTACCGGTGTTTAGAAAGTTTGGCGTCTTCAATCAGTGCCAGAGGTTCATCATTGGTAAATTTAATTACACTCGTTTTATTGTCATTTTCGTCCCTATCATCTAAAAGTTGACTTACTTTATTTGCCAATTTCATTTTACCAGTAGTTCTCAATTGACTAAGAAAAGCATGTTAAATTTTAAATTTAGAATAACAGGATGTATACTAAATTTTGGCCACGAAATTCCCGCATTTTCCTGCTTATAAATAAAAGCTCCTTTTCACGATCTAAGCATACATAAAATGCGTAATGAGTTGCAACATGCTTAATTTACTTCATTGCAATATCAGATATATTTAAAAATATATTTTTTAGTCTTTTAATTTTCAAAAATTTGAATTTTAAGTAAGAAAAGAGTGGTGCAATGAGTTGCAACGACCGCATAAAAAATAAATTCATATTAATTTTTTTTTAATTTATTTGAAACGCTTATAAATTAATACAATGCGCGAGTTTTATAGATATAAGTCTAATTCATACAGTCTTATTTTCTATAAATAAATTCAAAAGATTAACGTATAAAACGCGAAGTTCAAATTACTCTATTTATGTAGAACATTTGAATTATGATCGCAAAGTCTTTAATTGCTCCTCAATAGGTGCAATCTCATTACTAGTATCTGCTAGTAATTTGGCTTTCTTACTCTCCACATCTTTCTCTTCTTTATCGATTTTCCTTTTTTTAATTTTTATATTTTCTTCTTAAACACTTTCCTTCTTCCGTTTTTCCAGAGCATCCATCCATTTTCCGTGGGCATTCCTCATAGAAAGAAGAATTTCCTTAGATATATTCAAATATGTAACTCCTCCTGTCATGGTAACAGCATCATGTATTATCCGATTTGCCACTAGGGTTTCTTCTTTTAGGTTTTCAACGAGAATTTCCTTGTACACGGAAAATCGTCTTTCTAGATGTGCATTTCCATGAGAAAATATGAAAAACAACTTCATTATTTTTTGCAGATTTTATGTTTTTTCTTCCGTTTTTGTCGAAAGTAGTTGCATCCAAAACTCGTCTAATCTTGTTGTCTTCCGAGAGAACATGTTCATTTGCTAAAGTACGTAGTAATCTGACAATAATGTCTTATATTCTCGGTCTGCGTTCTGAATCACACTGGCGGGAAGCAAATTGGCGCTGAGAAGAATATCTAAGGCTACTAGATACTGGAGGCAGGTTCGACAATCATTCCGGTATAAAAGTATTTCTTTTTGAGAGACACAATACAATACAACTTCGTTTTTTCCATCACGTCTTCCTTCACAAAACGCGTCATGCAATTCTTCAATAAGAGTGTAAGACTGTCATGCAAAAAAGGTGCTAAAGGAGCATTCGATTGAAATTCAGTCAGAAATGGTTCCAAATCCTCTGCCAGAGATTGAAAAAAAGCGAGCTTCGCTGGTAAGAGTTTGTCTTTTAGCGCTTCAGCAACAACAGTGTAACTACTACATGACGGCTCTTTTCTCGCTTTTTGTACATGTTGTAAATATTTTTCAAATTTTTTTTTGATACTTTCCCGTTTTCAATCCATCGAACCTGACAGAACTGTTGAGGGCATTCTATACAACCAGTAATCTCAATGAAGTCACCGCGGCGTGAAGGTATTTCCTTGAATAAATTGAAAGAGGCCCTTAAAAACTCAACTACGTTCCAATCTGTCTTTCGAATGCCTCTTTTAAAAGCTTCATTGACTACATGTAGTCCACATCAACCTAATTCCAACAATTGCGGCGAATCAACGTTGGTTCGCAGCTCCGATTTAAATAGGCGAATAAATTTCCAATTTACATTAGGCCCGTCCATTGATATCCGAAAAACTCTCTGATGATTAATTTGTCAGAGTCCAGCCCTAAATCCGTCAAGAAGATCGGTAGCTTTGGCATGATGAAGAAACGTGGAACTTAAATACCGAGAAGTTTCTTGATTTTTTTCATTGTCCCAGAAACGAATATGCAAGTCCATTTCGTTTTTCTGTGCTATTTTATTTAAGATCTCGTCAAAACCGATGACAATATGTTCGAGAAATTTAACTTGATTTTCGAGATGTTTGTGGAAATACGGAGCTAAGCCATATACTATGCTGTAAGATATTTTATCCTCGTGTAACCTCATATTCTGAACAATTTCACTGTCAGGGAACGACTGTCAGGGAACATTCGTTCCCTGACCATTGTGATTCATGACTGTTTGCAAACACCACAAAGTTTCAGCTTCCGTCACCTTATCTTTAGAAAATTTGAAGGCCTTAAAATGCGTTATCAAACGTGAGGGATTTCTATTCGAATGGATTGGTAGAGATATAGTAGTTGGATGTGTGAGTGTTGGCAAATTACTAGTACTTGCTGTTGACGAGAGGTTTGAAGTTCCAGAGCTTTGCGATAAATCCATGGAAAAGGAGACAGGAATACTGACAGAATTCGTAGCTAAATTGAATAATTCCTCATGTCTTTTACTTTTCATGAGGCTTTTAACGGCAGTACGACCCATAGATTCGAATGAGAAACTTCTTTTACAAAGCGTACAAAGAGCATGATACTTCTCCTCGTCTTCTTCAAACCAATGAAAATCGATTTTCCAAGCTCTTTGGGAAGTAGTTTGCCTCGGCATTGTAGAAAATGTAACTGAGCTGAAAATAATCATCATATTTCTGGAATTAATTTAAAGTTACAAGCAATAAGATTGATTTTAATATTGATTAATAAATAATTCAATTTTAAATAAAATTTAAAAAAATTAAATAAAAAAGAACTCGTATAAGTGAATAAATAACTTTTGATTATAAATGTTAAAGCGTTGATATATTAAATCTCAAGTTCTTTTTATAACGATTAAAAGTTATTCGTATGTTCAAAAAATCGGAACCAGTAAATTGAGAAAAAAATCTTACATCGATTTTAGTTATTTCTGAAATTTAGAAATATAAGATAGATAGATGAAGATAGAAGAAGATAATAAATGAAGATAAAAGAAAAGATGTGTTTTATCTATTGCGAATGATAGTAAATATATGTATTGTTTGTTTGTGAAAAGATAGGAAAATGTTTCAAACCTATTGGTTTGGTTTGGTGGAGTTCTCAGTCAAGATTTTAATCACACATTAGGAAAAAGTACTAAAAAAAGGCAGTTGACAAAATATTTGTACGCACCTTCAATTTTGAACTTTGGTTATCGCAAGACTTATTCTTATTGCGGCCGTTTGAATTAGATTTATTATAGCATAATAATTGAAAAAAATAAAACACATTTTTGATTATAAAAGAAATAAAAAATATGAAATCTAAAAGGAAAACTTACCAAATTACATATCGAATATCTTGCCAGCAGTAAATAAAGCACGTTGCACGATTTTGTAAAGCGTGAAGTTTTCTGTTAGATCTAAAGTATAAACAGATGATAACCAGTGATCGATCGCAGCAGCGATCGGTCGAAACCATCAGTACACTAATCTCGCAAGTTTTTCGCGCGCCTTTTGAATACAAGTATCTAACATCCGCATTAGTATTACATTTAACACTAGAATCGAATCTTATTTATTGTGTAATCACAAAGGGACAATACAAAAAAACTTATCAGGAAATAAAATGCACTTCCCGCATCAAAAATAAATTCCCGGAATTTCCCGGATTTTTTCAATTCCCGGACAATTCCCGGATTTCCCGCGATTCCCGCAGAGTAGACACCCTGAATAACTTTCTTGAATTGTTTGCACCTTCCTTTTTTCGTCGATTTAGAGCAATCTTTGACTTCTTGTATAGATCATCTACCGACCTTTGATAAGTTTAAAGAGACTCCCAGTTTCGCAAACAACCACGTACTGTACCTTGTAAAAGGAAGGCCTCCAATTCTGTTTAAAAGTAGGGATAAAGTAGCGCAATATTTTTTCTTCCATTATTGCTTTTTTAATTTTCTCCGATATAATTCAGTAGGAGATCACATAAGTTTTGATCACTTAACGCAGAGTCTGAATTGATATATCACACAAATTTTTAATGGGTACCTTTAAAAAGTCATATTGAAGATTAGACCAATAATTAATCAACAATTAAAACTCTAGTACGTAATTTAGTTAAATATTTTTTAGCATGTTCCTTATTTATTATAGACTTTCAAAAAGTTAAGAACTAAGCCTTGCTACCTAGCGAATCAGAATATACATTGTATTGAATACATGAGGATACTCCTAATTAACCTATTAACTAAACCTAAAAAAATAACGAAAAATCGAAGGTCTATCAAGAGACTGATTAGAACCTCATTAAATTAATATTGGTAATGGATTCAAAAATAAACGTAAGAAATTGTTTTTAATTTCATTTGTACATAACTTGATGAAAAATACTGTGAATTCGGGAGCACTTGGGTCACTTAGTAAAAAAACGACATTTTTTGCCCGTAAATTCTAATAAAAAACATTTGCTTATATAATTTATTTAAAGAAATTATAAACAAACATCGGCCAACTAATTTTCTTTAATTAAAATCACTAACAAGATAGTTTGTTCAGAATAAAAAGAAAAAATTATCCATTTTTGCCCATAAATGCCGATAATAAGCATTTGTTTCTGCATGCTTGGAAAAACGCTTTCCGTCTTCCGAATACCAGCTCGTATGGGGTAAAGTTTGTCGCTTCGTGCAAACATGGCGAATGGGAGCAATCGATCCCAATCGTCATAATTGACTGCATAGTGTTTAATGCAGTCAGTTAACACAGTATGACTGCGTTCCAACGATCCATTAGTCTGTGGGCGATAACCCGATGTGGTCAACTGTTTTACTTTTAAGATGTCTTCGGGGTTTTTCATTAGTTTACTAACGAAACTTCCTTCCTTGTCGGTGAGTATACACCTTGGTGTACCGTACTAGGAAATAAGCTTGGTTGCTACCGCGTGGGTTACCGTGGTTGTTTTTAGGTTGGGTATAGGGACGGGAATGCAGTATTTACTAAAATTGTCCTGCATCGTTAAAATGTGTCGATTCCCGTTGGAGTCGTAGGTAACTTTCCGACTTTGTCCAGCGAGGCTTTGTCGAAAGGTTCTGCCGGGGTGTCGGTGATTACCATCGGTTCTTGCGTGCGCGCTCGAACCAATTTTTGCTCTAGGCAACTTTTGCAGTTACGGATATACTCGATAACATCGTCGCGTAGACTTAGCCACATTTACCTTTCTCTAATTCGCCTATAAATTTTCGTGATCCCTTTATGAGCACCTATTAGGCTACCGTGGCATTCTGAAATGATTTTTGGTCGTATGTCGCTTGGGGAACCTCGATTCGACCATGGCAAAGGGTTATCGTTATGGGTGACTCACAAACCACCTTCGCTATTAGTTCAGATAATTTATTCTGAGACAGAGGGCCCAGCAAATCTCCAGAATTGCCTGTTCGACAGCTTGTCTGCTCATCTTTAGCTATTGCTAGAAGGAGATCTTGCAGTCCTAGAGACAAATCTCCAATCGAGCTCATCGCTGTGTTTTCGTTTGACTACGATCGAATATGTTTTATATCGACCGTGGGGAGTGCTCAGGACTTGGCCCTTCATAAGTTTGCATTCCCAAACGTCTTGAAAGTCAAGACGATCGGTAGCAATCAAAAATGATCGGTAGCAATATAAAATGAGCATAATTGTTTAGTTTATACTTCAATGGTTCTGTCCATTGATGAATTACTTTTGGAGATTTGGAGTTGGTTTTTCAGTTCTCTTCTTTTGGACGTATTTCATTGTCGGGAATTAACGGAGGAGTGGGAGGATCTATGTAGGGAATTTCAAATTCGATATGGGAGTTAGATACTTCCCCAGGAACGTTACATGTTTCTCCCGTCGTTTACTGTGTTAACGGTCGCGCTGTTATCTCCCTTTTTCTGGGAGATAAGACTGGAGCACCCTCTTCAGACGCTGTTGGAAAAGGAGTGGACATGGCACCTGGAGGGTTAGTAGACATAGGTGATGGATACCAGAACCTGCTAGGGATTTGATTTTCAGTTGAAGGTGATTCAGGTTGTTCTGTTAAGCCCGTAAAACGAACTGTGCTTTTTGTCGCCACCCCGGATCCTGGTTCGGCGTCATTTGAATCTAGTGATCCTGCATCAATCTTTTCAACAGTAGGTCCCTCTAGATTAGAGATTAGAGTCGGTTCGGTAGGTTTTTTTTGCTTTCTGCTCGTATTCTTTTAAGAATTTTTTAACTCTTTCTGCAAATGCGTTGTCGTCATACTCCGTACATGGATCGAGGGCTTCCAGTCGCTGGAGAAGGTCTTCATCTCCATCGGATACGTGGGTGCATAAGAGCTCCATGCCTCCGGGGTCCCAGTACATTGATTCAGGTTGGACTCCAGACACATCTATTCCATGATCCGTGATTGACTTGTCGAATTGGGAAAATGATTTTTGTAAAGCATCCCTTAAGTTATTTCCGTCGAACTCCATGTCTTTTAATCTTTTGTTGTCACCCTTGGCGTCTTATTCCTCTTCGGACTCGCTGTCAATTACGGGTGCTAGAATGCTCCTGAAAATCGGTTGGGTATTTGTTGCCGATGGTCCCACTTCATTTTCCTCTTCCTCTGATTCGAACTGAGAGGAAGTAGGTATTTTATCGATTCCTTCGCGGGCTAATCGATCAGCCTCCTCATTTTCTTCTATGCCTTGGTGACTGGGAATGTGATTCCATTTTACGCCTAAAAGGTTAAGGGTGGTTTTTAATTTTTCGAGTTCTGCCCGATTCTTAACGGGTTTATTTTCGTAAGTTTTCCAGTTGTTAGCTTCCCATTTAGGGATCCATTCAGTAGCGCTGTTGATTACAAACTTTGAGTCCGTATTTATGCGAAATTTTTGTATTCCAGCCGTATTCGCTCAGCGAGCGGCTTCCACAGCTGCTTCCAACTCGGCTGCATTATTGGTCTGTCGGCCGCTAGCTGGACGGGAGACATTTAAAGGAAATTCTACTGCGAACCGGATTCCTATTCCGGCCTTAAATTGCTCGCTACCATTGTAAGTGCATACCCCGTCAATGTACACGTCCACGTATGGATCCTTTTTCGGCCTCAGCCAAGGGGTAGGCAGGGGATCGTGAGCTGATGTAGCCTTTGGGGGTGGCTTAGTCTTCTTCGGGGTAGGAGTCATCTCTAGCCCTGGGAAGACGCTATGTGATTTTCGGAAAACGGGTGAAACGGATTCCTCGTTTTCCGAGGTCGATGTTTCATCCAAAGGGGAAGTGTCATCGCTATTGACAGGAGTTTTGGGCTTTTCCATCTCCCTTCTAAGTCTAGTGAGCCTTTTGGGTATTCCGCTTTCATTGAGGTTTGGCATTTTTATTCCCGCAGGGGGATGGTCGTTTCCATCCGAGTCATCTGAGACGGTAATTGCCATCAAGCGTTTTCGTTCCATGCGCTCGGGCATGGTGGGTTTTGTTTCTAGAGTCGATTTAGGTTTGCTGGATCTTGAAGGCAACTTTCGTATAGTTAAGGGCTTCATAGTGGTACCCGTAACCTCTGATAGCCCGTCCTTAGGACGTTTTAACATCGAAACTGGCTTTTTGGGCTGATGTTGGCTCGTACCTGGCAGTTTCTCTGACAACTGTCGCTTTCTGAGGCGAGTCGCTCCTTCTGAGGAGCCAACCGGCCTTGTGAGCTTTTCTGAATTCTGAATCTCGGAGTCTACTTTAGTGGTGAAAGGGTCCTTGGGATTCCTTTTTACGTCCGACTTGAATGCTTCTGAGTCGTCCGAGTCTTCTGAATCGATAGAGCTGGCTGACACTGCTGAACTGCGCACTGGATTTTCGGACAGAGCTTCTCCGCCTCTATTCAGCTTTCCTTTCTTATATTCATATGTATAATGGTAATCCTTCAGTTTTAGTCGCCATTTTATCAGCCTTGTTCCTGGATTGTCGACGTAAGTCATCCAATGTATAGGTCCATGGTCGCAGGCTAAAATAAACTTTCGACCATATAGGTAAGGACGGAAGTTTCCTACTCCGTAGAGTACCGCTAGGCATTCCTTCTCCTCCTTATCATAATTTAATTCGTAATCGGTCAATATCTTCGAAAAATAGGCTATAGGCATATCCACTTTATCCTTTTCCTGCGTCAAAACTGCTCCTACAGCATGGTCAGAGGCATCCGTAGCCCATTTAAAGGCTTTCCTAAAATCGAAATACTGCAGGATGGGTTTTCTACACAAATAACGACGCATAATCGCATAATCCTTAATAAATCTTCGGTAGTACCCTGAAAGGCCTAGAAATTGGCGGACATTTTGGACAGTTTTTGGTGTGGGGAAATGCCATATTGCTGTTATTTTGGCCGGATTTGGCCTTACTCCGTCCCGTCTAATAATATGGCCCAGGTAGGCAACCTCCGTGCGTAAGAATTCGCATTTGTCTGGCTGAAGCTTTAAATTCGCCCTTCGTAATTTTTTTAATAACCGCCTGATCTTCGTATCTTGTTCTTCGATGGTTTCCGAATGCACCACGATATCATCTAGATAAATTAAAGCTTCCGTTCCATGCATTCCCGTTAAAATGTTGTCCATGAGTCGCTGGAATGTGGCCGGGCATTTTTGATACCCATCGGCATACGGAGGTATTGAAAATGACCACGCAGTGTTGAAAAGGCGGTTTTAGCCCTGTTATCTGGGTTGGTTTCAATTTGATGGAAACCACTTGCTAAATCTAGGACTGAAAAGTACTGTGCTTTACCGAGGCGATCCAAAATATCCGTAATATTTGGTAACGGATATCCGTCCCCTACGACTTTGTTATTGAGGACTATAGTCCGCCACCACTCTGAACTTTCGAACTCCTAATGCGTCCATCTTCTTAGGAATTATCATTATAGGGGAATTGTAAGGGGACCTTGATTTCTTAATGATTCCTGATTTTAATTGTTTCTCGATTTGTTCCCGCACCTCGTCAGATGTCGCCTGGGGATGTCGGTATGGCTTTCGCATTATCACTTTATCGTCCGTGGTGGGGATTCGATATTGCAGCAAATGGGTGCAGCCTAATAGTTCTCCGTTTAAATGGAAAACATCGGGAAAATCCCGTACCCAGATGTAAACATATTCTTTCTCTTCTAGGGTCAGTTGGGAAACATGAAGACTTTTCAACACTTGTTCCGTACGTTCTGACACTGGGTCAATCAGGTATGTTGGTAACTCATTAGGTACAGCGTCCGGTTCTGATCCTGTTAAGTCTTCTCCGGGAAATTCATAAACGTCGTATGGGAAGATTTCCTGGGGACTGACTTCAAGGTCTACTGCTTCAGCAGTGGTGTTTATAGCTAACACTCTGCACACTCTCTTTTGGACTGCCACAGCTGCTTCTCCCAAATAGATTCCTTGTGGGGTATTCATTTTTGGTAGATATCCTTCCTTGAGTCCCGAGTTTCTTACGTCTATATTTACAGGTTGGCTCTTCCTTGCCGCAATTCGTAACTAAAGTGTTATGCCGGAAGGACAACTGGGCTTGCTCCTGCCTGAGGTAGGGGCGGCCTAATATTCCATCACTAGTCACGGGGATAGAGTTTTTTACTACGTGGAACTCGATAGGGGATTTCAAGATATGTAAATTTACGGTGCCTATTGTTTTGACCGGATGATTAGTGATTCCTGATATCGTCACTGCTTTCTGGGGGTCAAATTTTAATTGCGGCTTCAAAATACTGGTTTTGGTCAGGTTTAAATCGGAGCCCGGATCTACGAGAAAATGGTCAATACCGTACCTGAATTCCCGTGAGGTAATTTTCACGACGGGGGAGTCTTGAGAATTCCGCCCTGTTCGTAGGATCCTATGGAGTTCTCCGGGTAGCTCTTCGCTCGTGGATGCTCCTATGCTGCTGGACTCCTGGCTACGTCCTGGCCTAGAGCCTGCTGCAAGTTTAAATCCTTGGGTGGTCCTGGGGAGTTAGATCTGGATGGAGGTTTCCCATAACCTTTCCAGGACATGCTCGGGGCATATTGATTTGTTGAATATTGCGGTGCAGTAGGAGTAGAGAATGATACGGCAAGCCGTATCCAGGTAGCTATGGTTCAGGTGCTAAATAGGATTGTTGGGCACCCATATATTGGGTTAAACTCGCGTAGTACTGTTCCAATAATTGCGCTTAGCTGGGGGGGGGGGTACTCTACTAGGTACCGGTTGATTTGGAGATGAGCTTGGAAATTCCACGGATTTTTCCTTGGGGTATTTCCTTTCCGATTTATCCAAGGAACTCATTTAATTCGAAAAGGGGCTAGTTGGGCGACTAGAAGTAGCTTCTTCTTCATTTTTTGTGACAAAAAATCAAGAGGCCATGGCCCTTGATTTCTCTGCGTATTTTTGCCTCTGCTCCACGTGGAGGGCGTACTCCAACGCTTCGCTTAGGTCCTTGGGATTGCGGGTGTCCACGAATTTTGACATCTTTTCTGGCAATCCACGGATAAACGCGTCTAGTGCGCAATCTTTAATCGGTTTTAACATGATGTCGCTTGCTTTTTCTTGCCCATATCGGGTGTCATATTTTTCTTCCAAAGTATGCTTAGCTCCGCTGAGCAGGCCATGGACACGATCGTAATAGTCACTTACCGATTTAGATTGGGTCATTCGTAGATTGACTATGGCTTCAAAGTACCATTGATATTTTTTGGTTGGTGCAAATCGCTTTTTCAAATGCTTTATCAATTCATTTACGGGGGGACTGTTTATCTCTCACGCTTTCACGTGCTACTCCCTTTAATTTCGACAATACCGCTTTGATGAACATAGATTCGGTTGCTGGCGTTATGAATACTGCTCCATTACACACGTCTTGAATAAACTCTTTTAATGGTGGTGTTTTTCCATTAAAATCTGGAATGTGGTAAAAGCTTGTTTGCATTGTCATATTTTTTAAAAGGGAATTCATGACTGAGCTGGCATCCATATTTGTACCAGGGTTTGGAATACGTAAGTTAGGCACGACTGCACTCAATGTATTGGCGATACTTCGATTATTCAAGTCCTGAGCGCGAAGGTCATCGATTTGATCATCCCCTTCCTTGAGGTTACTTTCGTTATTAGTGCTTATGCTGATGGTTTAGACTTTTTGTCCTAATTCATTCCTCAAGGGAAGGAGTTAGATATTCTTTCCGCGTAGGACTTAAATTTCCAGACGTTCAATAGCCGACATTCCTAAAATTGCTTCTACAACTGGGTTTTCGATGGGCGTTCTGATGGAAATGATCTCACAAGTGATAACTTCTTTACTCAAATTTAACTTCACAATTCCTACTGATTCAACGCTCAGTGACCCGAATTCGTGTATGGTGGTTGGGTGTCTTGTAAATTCTATCAATAATTCGCTACCCGGGATAAACGTTAATGGAGTTTCGCTGTGCAGTGTCAGTTGTATATTACCTCTCCGGAAAGATTGAGAATATAGGGTTAATCCAGTTGGTTCCGCATAATGTGTAGTTTTATTGCAAAATGGAGGCATCTTAAATTCGAATTCTTGCACACATGACTCAGTTATTATTGAAATCTTCAATTCTGACACCTTTTCAGGGTAGTACCGAAGATTTATTAGTAGAGGCCGTGATGGGACAAGGGTTCAATAGTGATGGTATAAAAGAGACATAGAGAAAAGTGAATCCTTCAATCAAAAAGAGAACTTTTCATTTAGTCGATCAATACCACCTCTATTTCTGGCCTTTCATCGAGGTTGGTTGTAACTATCACGGTTTCCGCGTCCGAGTCAGTATTAGAAGCTATCGATTGTACATTGATGATTCCTATTTCCTGATACCGTACCACGACTCTTTGTTCTAAGGCCTCCTCTAGAGGTGGATCAATGGTAATCACTTCTATATCTGCAAGCCTTGCTTCTATTGCTTCTATTACTTGGATCGGTACTACAGGAGGTTGAATTACTGGCGTAACTGCGAGGGTTGGGATTGCTTTTCTTGCAGGCTTAATCAAGTTGTTATAAATAATTGACCTTGTTGGTATAGTGCTTACGTTAGTTTTGTTTATCCTTTTACCTTGCTTTCCTCTTTTCGCCTTAGATTTGGGGGGTGCTGTGGAGAGAGTTATCTGTTGGTTAGGCATTGGGAATGTCGGATGAGGCACTCGAACGCTGCGTTTCCTGCTCAAGTTCGCGCGGGTGATTTGTTAAAGATTAGTGAATATTGGCATTAAAATCCAAAAATCTCGCCTCCCCCTTTTTTATAAAAAGGAACACGAATGCTCAAACGCAGCATCAGACTTTCCTTTCGCTAGAGCGTTCAGTTCGAGTCGCCGCGGATGAGTCACATAATTTTGCATTTGAGAGCACTCAAAAATAAAATCCCGTGACTTTCATTTTATTTTAGGTGGTAACTTTATTTGGGAATTTAGGAAAAAAAAAACCTTCATCCGTGCGATTGGGTGAATTACACACTATCAATTATTGATTTAATTGATATAGACAGTATTTTTCTTATTCCAAATTAGTGATTTTTAAATTCCTATACGTTTGGTTATATAAGAAGGAA
>JAAAKG020110161.1:0-15496 GCA_010014905.2 Druon quercuslanigerum
TTTATAAGACTCTTACCGAGTTTTTGCTGAATTCTCACATGCAGCTTTGAACACGCTTATGCTTCCCGCTTCACGTCCCTTTCAATATGGAGGACGCTGTACGAATCCCTACGGGCCATTCGATTGGTTGACTTTTTTTTAGTTGCGCGTGGCAAAACCATGGTTTTTTGGATCATGACGTATTAGCTAACTAAACATTTATGGACCTTTGCACGATCTACATATGTCATTCATGATTGTTTGTCATTGTTTGTGATCGTTCGCCCGGACCACGCGCCGCGTAGAGTAACTGTAGCATCAGCCCTATGATGTTTACAAAATTATTAACAAGTTTTGAAACAAAAGTCAGTCTTTCTAGAGAACATTCTAAATAAACTAAATTACAACAACTGTTTTCTCTCTATTAACTCTCACGCTTGATCTTTTGTTTTTACGTAAAAGATATCTTTAATTTTATTCATGTTTTACTCATTTAAAGTATAGATTTTTGTACAGAATGTATTCCGACCCTTCTTGTTACGACAGCGATGTTGCCATCGGTAAGTCGTCACTGGATTTCTTGCAGACAACTTTATTCGATCAAATCTTGGTTTGATTTCCAAAATTTCTAGGCACTTGTCATAACGGAAAGGGGACTGTGAATTTGGCATTTTGCAAAGAGACAAATAAGCCGGTTGTGTTGAAAAAGTTTTATCTCGACAGTGCAGAGCAAGAAGATTACAATCTCATTGAACAAGAAATTGTCACGATGAGACAAATGCAGCATCCAAATATCTTGCCTTATCTTTCTGCTTTTGTGAGCGGACATTCTTTGTGTGTTGTTTCGCCTTTGATGGCCTACGGATCTTGCAGCGATTTAATCAACGGGTACTTCCCCGAAGGACTTCCGGAATTGGCAATAGCCTATATTTTAAGGGACGTTTTAGACGGACTCGAGTACATTCACAAACGTGGCCTAATTCACAGGTTATTTTAATCTTTAGATCCTCTAGTCAAATAATAATAAAAAAACGTAAATTTACTTCTGATCGCAGAAAAATCCAAGTTTTTTTATTTTCATAATTTTGGTCAAATTAGAAAAGTGATGTCGACTTTATCTACAGTCGCGGATTTTTCAGATTATCTCAGTTTGCTCTAATTAAATCATATTTTATTATTTAATTTTTCATTATTTTTCATCATAAGAAAAACCTTTTGCCATTTTTTGCTCTGTGAGATTCTTTTGGACTGATTTAAGTGTTTGATAATCGAATTGATGATGTTTCAAACATAGAAACAATCATTTTTTCAATTAAAAAAAAATTAATTTATCACGATTTATTTGCTTAATCCTCATTTATCCTGACTTGAAACAGGGATTTTTTTACGCGGAACGAGCATTTTTTTTAAAGACTTATTATTTGGATTTGGAAAAAAGGAATTTATAAAAATCCCTGTGCCATGTCAGAATTTGTCACAATTTACAAGCTCCCTCTTCCAAATCTTAGGTAAAGAAATAACTTCAAGTAGTTTTTAGAGTAGAAGTAGTATTTCAATAGAGAAATATTTCTGAATTATAATATAAAATTTGCTTAAATTGTTTGTTGCGAATTCATTTTTTTTTTAGTTAAAAATTCAACTACTTTATTAAAAGATACACTCTTTTGTTAAAAATTATATTTTGTTTGAAGGTTAATGATTTTAATTGAAAATTTAGCTATGATTGAAAATACTTTTACTACTATTACTTTGTTGCATATTAATTTTTTAAATTAAAATTTTTAACTTTTTTAGTAGAAAATTATATTATTTTGCTTAAAATCCATTTTTTACTATGAATTAGATTTTTATCCGATAATTTAACTATTGTATTTTTGATTGAAAATTTACGTTTGGTTAAAAATTGACATTTTATATTTAGAAATTAAACTATTTGTTTGAAAACTTATGTAATTTATGACAAAGTCGCCTTCTTTTGTAGAAAATTAATCATTATGGCTGAAAATTCGCCCTTTTGACTTGAAAATTCATATATTTTATAACTTTTTTGGTTAAAAATTAAAATTATTTTGTTGAAAATGAATCTGTTTTGGTAGAAATTTCATATTTTTTGTTTAAAAATGCTTTAAAATGTTTGATTGATAATTAATATATTTTGGAGGAATTCTACTGTTTTTAATTTAAAATTAAAATCTTTTGTGTTTAAAAATTGTATTATTTGGTAAAACTAAAATTACTTTGTTAGAAATTCATTTTTATCTTTAAAGATTTATCATTTTAATTAAAAAATCATCTCTGGTTGAAAATGGAACCATTTTTTTTAAATGGAAATTTTTTATTAAGAAATTAAACTGTTTTTTAAAAATTAATGTAATTTGTGGAAAATTCGTCTTTTTTGTAGGAAATTAATCTTTATCTTATTGTTTATGTATAAGATTGTTTTAAAAATAATTCCTTCAAATGAATATTTAACTGTTCCATTTTAGTTAAAAATTGTTTTTTTTTTTTAGTTCAAAATTCAACAATTTTGATTAAAATTTCTCTTTTTTAATTAAAAATCCAACTATTCCGTTGAAAATCCACATGTTTAGTTAAAAATCGATTTTTTGGTTAAAAATGATCTTTTTCTTTGCAAGTTAATCTTCTTTAAAATTATTTTCTTTTAGGTTGGAAATAAAGTTACTTGGCTGAAAGTTAACTCGCGTGTTAAAAAATTTTTTTTGGTTAAGGATCTATATTATTAATTGAAAAGTCATCTCTTCTAAAAATGTGACTGCATCATTAAAAAATGATTTTTTTAACTAAAAATATAACGCTTCCAGTAAAAAAAATACACTATTTTGCTTAAAATCCGTTCTTTTTTCTAAGAATTAGATTTTTAACAGAAAATTTAACCATTGTATTTTTGGTTGAAAATCTATCTTTTTGGGTTAAAATTCAAATATTTGTTACAAATTGATATATTTTTGATTTATAAATTAAACTAGTTGTTTGAAAATTTATGAACTTTGTAAAAAATTCGCCTTTTTTGTATAAAATTATTCTTTATTGTAGAAGATTCATCTTTTTGGTGTACAATTCAACTATTCCAGTAGAAAATTTCACTATTTTTTTGAAAATTCATTTTCTTTTTAAGATTTAGGTTTTTTTTGTCAGAAAATTTAAATATTATATTTTGGTTGAAAATTGATATTTTTTTGCTCAAAATTCAACAGTGTGGATGAAAATTTGTCTTTTTTAATTGAAAATTAAACTATTTCTTTGAAAATCCGTATATTTTTTTTAAAAAATCGATTTTTTTGTAGAAAATTATCTTTTTCCTTGCAAGTTAATCTTCTTGTTTAAAAATTCTTCTTTTAGGTTGGAAATAAAGTTACTTGGCTGAAAGATCAACACGTTTGTTAAAAATTATTTTGTTGTTTAACATTCATAATTTAAATTAAAAATCCACCTCTGGATGAAAACGTAACTAGCTTATTAAAAATCAATTTTTTTACACAAAATTAAACTATTCCAGTAGAAAATTACACATTTTGCTTAAAATCCGTTAAAAAAAAATTAGATTTTTAACAGAAAATTGGACCATTCTAGTTTTGGTTGAAAATGTATCTTTTTTTGATGAAGATTTAACTATTTGCTTGAAAATTGTTATTTTAGTTTTAGAAATGAAACTTTTTATTTTAAAAATTTATGAAATTTGTGAAAAAGTCGTCTTTTTTGTAGAAAATTAATCTTTATGGTTAAATATTCATTATTTTGTTGTGAAATTCAACTATTCCAGTTAAAGATTCACATATTAGTTAAAAATTCCAGAGTTTGTTTGAAAAATAATGCCTTCAAATAAAAATTTAACTGTTCCATTTTTTGTTGAAAATTTATATTTTTTAGTTAAGAATTCAACAATTTGCATGAAAATTTATCTGTTTTCATTGAAAATTCCAATATTTCTTTGAGAATCCACATATTTTCTTAAAAATCGATTTTTTTGGTAGAAAATGATCTTTTTCTTTGTAAGTTATCCTTCTTGTTTAAAAATTCTTTTTTTTGGTTGTTAATTTAGGCATTTTAGTTAAATATTTAGCAGTTTAGTTTAAAATTTATCTCTGCATGAAGGCGTTAATACTTTGTTGCAAAGCAATTTTTTTAAACTAAAAATTCAACTATTCTAGTATAAAATTTGACTTTTTGTTGTTAAGAACTAGATTTTTATCAGAAAATTTAACTATTCTATTTTTGAATGCAAATGTATCTCTTTTGGATGAAAATTCAACTATTTAATTTAAAATTGATATTTTTTATTTAGAAATTAAACTAGTTGTTTGAAAATTAATGAACATTGTAAAAAATTCGCCTTTTTGTATAAAATTAATCTTTATGCTTGAAAATTCAACTTTTTATATAAAATTCAACTATTCTAGTTAAAAATTCAATAATTTGCGAGAAAATTTGCCTTTTTTTTTATTGAAAATTTAACTATTTCTTTGAAAATCCACATATTTTGTTAAACAATTAAGTTGCTTAAAAAAAGACAAACTTTTTTTTTAAATGTAATATTTTGGATAAAAATCCAAATTTTGAGTTGACCGTTAAACTTTTTTGTTTAAAAGACATACTTTTTTGTTACAAATTTCACTGTTTTGTTATAAATTTTACTATATCGTAGTAAATTTACTTTTTGTTTAAAATTCATATTTTGTTGTTGAAAAACGACTGATTTGTTTTAGTACATGCATAATTTTTAATTGAAAAAAATCGTATTTTAGGATTGAAAATCCTTTTTTTTTTTACAAATTTATTTATTTTTTTAAATTCATATTTTGATCTTGAAAAGTCAACTGGGATCTTTTTTGGATAAAAATTAAACTATATTGAAAATTTTTATTAAATTACAATTTATCTGGTTTAAGAGAAATTTAATCTTTTTTCGATATAAATGCAACTATTTAGTATAGAATTCAACAGTTTTGTTAAAGTGTCATTTTTTTGGTTTAAAATTCGTCTTTTTTGATTGAAAATTCAATTTTTTTGTGGAAACTTATCTCTTGTTTAAAAATTTATATTTTGATCGTGAAAAGTCAATTGGAACCATTTTTAACAGAAAATTAAACTGTTTTTAAAAAAATTTATCTTTTAGATTTAAAAATTCATCTGTTTTAGTAGAAATATCCTTTTTTTAAATGAAAATGCAACTTTTTGGTTAAAAATTCTTCTTTGTTAAGAACTCATTTTTTTGTTCTTAAACATTTTTATTTAAAAATTCATCTCTTTGGTTGAAATTTTAACTATTTTATTGCAAATTAATCTTTTTAATTGATAACTGCTTGGGTAAAAGTTAAACTGTATTGTTAAAAATTTAATTTTTGTTTGAATGTTTATGTCTTTGCTTCAAAATTTAATTGTTTAGTCGAAAAGCCTTTTTTTTTATTTAAAATTAATTTTTTAATTGAAATTGCAACTTTTTTATTTGTTAGGACTGATCTTTTTTAGTTGAAAATTCTCCTTTTTTTATAAAAAAAAATAGTTTTCTTGGTTTGTAATTTAATGTTGTTAGGTAAAATTGCATACGTTTCCTGGAAAAATAATATTTCTGTTCAAAAGTCACATTTGGGTTTGAAAAATCAATTTTTGTGGGAAAAATTCGTCTTTTGGCTTCAAAGTTCAACAATTTAGATAATGCTTTATTTATTTCTTGAGTGAAAGATCCTTATTGTTTCAAAATTCGTCTTTGCTGTTAAAATATTTCGTTTGTTATAAATTTCATATTTTTTTATTGAAATATAAACTATGACACTTTTTTGTTGGCAATTTATCTTTTGAGGTTGCAAATTTAACTATTATGTTGAAAATTTAATTATTTTGTGGAAAATTTAAGTATTTAGAAACACAGCTATTTTAAAAAGAAGAATTTATTTATAATTAATTTGGAAACAACCTATCTGAAAGTTTTGTCAGCTATTCTGCCGTTTCTTTTTGCTTTCTATTTAATTTATGTCTTTTTTCCCTTTTAGAGCAATAAAAGCAAGTCACATACTAATATCAGTTTTGGGCCAAGCGTGCATATCGGGATTGAAATACTCGTGTGAAATAACGGAACATGGGAAATGGCAGAGGAATATCTTCTCTTTCCCAAAATCGACAGCACCAAATCTCAAATGGTTGAGTCCAGAATTAATTGAACAGGTAAACATGATGATAAAGCATTTTTTTTAAATCTCGCATTAATCTCTATTTTACAGGGTGGCCATTTTAATATAAAAAAATTTCCGGGTTTTTCAGGGTACGCAAATAATTTTCACGGTCTATGAAATTTAAAAAATCGAACTCTGAAGCTAAAAAAATTTGGCATTTGATGCAATAAAATATAAACTATAAATCAAAGCACTCTTGAATTTTATATTATTCAAAATTTAAATTTTAAAGTTTTTTAATTCTAAAATTGTGTATCCAAATGCTGAATAATTGACGCGTACAAAATTGAATTTATTAACACTTTTCAACTGAACAATTTTAAATTAAATTAAAAATAAATTCAGGTTATCATCTACAATAATAAAAAATTAAAGCATACAAAAATTGAAGAATTATTTTAAATTGAAGAGTCAACGAATCAATTAAAACATTTTCAGTTATATCAGTTTAAGCAATTTTAAGCTAGAAACATTACAAATTGAACGATTACAATTTTTTATAAACTGAACACTTATTAAAATAAAATTTAAATCCTTTTTATATTCAATAGTTTAAAAATCCTTGAAATGCTTCGAAATTTTATTTCAAAGTCTTGAAAAATCTAACGTGTTTTACAGTTTTTCAAATTTTAAATTAAAAACAAAATTTAGAACTTCGAAACGTCTTTTGAAATGATTCCAAATTAAAGAGAATTCCTTCAAATCTTCCACATTAATTTTTGATAATTTTGTAAATCCTTCTAAATATTTTTTAATATTCTCTTAAAATTAATTTAAAAAAAAAAAAAAACATTTTCAGCAATTATTTAATAAAACGGTTGAAATCCAAATTAATAAAATTCCAAACCGGAAATTTGATGAGACTAGGAAATGACAGTGAATATATTTTTTGACCGGGAATTTTTTGAATTTTTACAAAACAAATATATCCAACTTTGATTTAAAACCGTTTTTTAAAACAATTAGTTAAATTTTTATCTTTTTCAATTATGATGTTATTTAGTTTAAAACGCACAAATCGAAAATCTTTCCTTTTAAAAATTTTCCATTTTCAGATTTTAATTTAAAGCGTCAATTTTAATTCAAAGAATTCTCAAATGCAGTTTTAAACTTACACAATTACAAATTAGAAGCGTTTAAAATTGAAGATTTTGGATAAAAAACATTTTGATTGATCAACTGTTAATATAAATCAATTAATGATTTTTAAAATTGAACTGTTATTTAAGAAATACAAAGTGAATAATATTTGATTTTAGGAGACGATTCGAAATCAGTTTATAATCTTAAAAATCTAAAATTTTAACGTTAAAAATTAAACTGTTTTATTTGGAAAGTCTATTTGCAATTTTAAAATAACTTCAAAATAATATATGCATAATTAAAGGCGTTTATTAAATTTTAAATATTATTTGAAATTTTAAAAGTAATTTTGCTATTTAAACAAATTCAATTTGCAAGTCCAATTGCTGAATTTTGATGTATAAATAACAATTGAACACCTATTATTCTTACAAAATATTCGAGTACTTTCAAGATATATGTAGAAGTTAAAAAAAAATGCAAAATTATTTAAAAATTGTAGATGAGTTCAAATAATTAAAACTAAATGTCTACATAAACCGACAAAATGTGGCTGTTCGTTCTGAAATTTCTTTTAAAAAAACCTACAGCCTAATTATAAACAAAATATAGATTTCTGTTTTTTTTTAATCGTGAAACGCCCAGAATGATTTTTTTATTCGGAGAAATTAATTTGAAGAGAAAATTAAAAAATATTGACAAATTTATGAAAAATTAATGTGAAAGATTTTAAGGAAATTAATTTATTTGGTTCGATTTATTATTTATTTTTTAGGTAAAATGCAAATCATTTTAAAAGTTGTTTAGAAGTTAAGAAAAAAAATGTTTTAACTATCTAAAATAAAAATAATTGAACTTTTTATTTAGGAAGTGTTTAGTTTATAAAAAAATGTAATCGTTCTACTTTCAACGTTTCTCGTTTAAAATTGCTTAAAACATATTTTTTTAAATTTAATTTTTGAATTAAGAACCTTACAAATTTTAATTTAAAAAGTTTAAAATTCAAGAGTTCCACTTTGAGTGCTTTAATTGGCAGCTCAGTTTTCATTACTACGAATGGAAACATTTTCAGCTTCGAATTTTTTAATTTCATTGACAGTGGTAAATTTTTACGAACCGAAAAATGGCTGGAAAGTTTTTTTCTTCGATTAAAACGGCCACTCTGGGCAGAAAAAAATTATAATTTTCTTGAGAAAATTCGAAAATATTTTTGAATATTTTAGATATTCCAAAAAAGAATGTAGAACATTAAAAAATATATATTTTATTTCACAGGATTGGACAAATGATCAGGGATAGTTCGAGCTTTTTCAAAATATATTTATGACTTTTAGAAGTTTGGAAAAAATAATTAATATTCGATAAGTTTTCAGAACTGTTTCTGAGGTTTAAAATATTTTATATCTATGAAAAGCCTCTTAAATTTAAAAAAATATTTTTAATAGAATCTAATTTTTCTTGAAATTCTGGAAAATCATTCAAAACGTAAAAAACTTACCTTAAAATATTCTAAAATTTCCCAGGAATTTGAAGATAATTAGAAAAGATTTTTAATTTTTCATTAAAAAATCTAGAAGATTAAAAAAAAAAATTATTTTACAGGATTTTAGAAAATATTAGGAAAAATTCGAGAATTAAAACATGCTTTATAAATATTTCAAAATGCTTCTAAGGTATAAAATATTTGTTTAAAAATATTTTTAGATGACTCAAATTTTTCTTAAAGTTTTGAAAAATGTTTTTAAATGTAAAAAATTGACTCAAAATATTCCAAATTTTCCTAGGAACTTGAATAATATTTATTTTTTTACTTGAAACCTTTAATATTTCACCATATGACTATTCAGTTTTTCACACTTTTTATTCACAATTTTTATTTTTCCCGAAAATTATTATTGCCCAGACGTTCGCGTTTTTTTACGTCTGTGTTTTTTTTAAACTTTAACATAAATCTGCATTTTTTTAAATCTTCTACACTTTAAAAATCTTCATTCTCTTCAAATCTTCGCAATATTGATTGAATTTAATGGTTTAATTTTTGATCATTTTTCAATGTTACCAAATTGAAACACCGCCTTAAAATCTACTCCTTTTTCGAAATTTAAGAAAACATTTTCAAATAAGAAAATCAAAAGAAATTGTTTTAGGAGCCTAAAAATTTTTGGTCATTATCCTGAATTTTTACAAAAGTCCTAAAATATCTTATAACTTTTCATTGTTTTTGAATCGTTTCAAAACTTTTAAATATCTCTTAAATTTAATCCAATTGGTTCTAAAATTATATATTATGGCAAAATTTTGTTTTAAAAACTTTTACACTCTTTTTTAAAAATTTTAGGAAATAAGTTGAAACGTTTTGTAATATTTGTCAATGTGTTCTTAGAACTCATTAGTAAAAAATCATTTGAAATTTTTCCATGAATTTGAAGTTAAATTATTTTCATTTGAAGTAGTTTTAAAATCCTTTAAAAGCTTTAAAATTTTATTTTAAAATCTTGACAAATTTAGAAGTTGTTTGAAATCTTTTCCAATTTAAAATTATTTTTGCAATTTTCTCAGAACTTCTAAATATCTTATAAAATTAATCGAATTTTTCCTACAATTTTAAAAAATCCTGCTTATTATTTGTAGAAAAAAATTTGATTCATTTTAGGTTTCAAAAAGATTCAAAATCAATTAAAAATTTGAAATGATTTCAAATAATTTAACCGAGGTGCATGTATTTAAAAGAAAAATATTTTCTTACGATTTCTAGGAAAATTAAAAATGATTTTTTATGTTTAAAAATTTCCGAAATTGTCAAACAGTATTTGGAAGATTTTAAAGATATTTTCTAAAATTTGCAATATTTTATAAAAATTTTCCTAAAGTTTCTAGAAAATCCTGGAAATTTAATAAATTACCTTAAAATATTTCAGATTCTTTTTTTATATTTATTTATAATAACAGAACAATAAAAACCAATTTGTAACAAAATTCAAGAATTCTGAACCAAAGCGTTGATTTTTTAAACGAAAAGATGAATTTACTACCTATGAAGAAGAATTTTTAACAAAATGCAAGAATACTGAACCAAAAAAGTTGAATTTTCAATTAAAAAAGATTAATTTACTACAAAAGAAGATTTTTTAACTAAATTAAAGAATTCTGAACCAAAAAGTTTAAATTTTAAGAAAGAAAACAAAAAATATTTATTTCCTTTAAAAAAAATGAATTTTTAACAGAATTCAAGAATTCTGTACCAAAAAGTTGAAGTTTCAACTAAAATTGTCACCACATTTTTGAAGTATTAAAAATGAACTCAGATGTTTATTTAAAATTTTAATCTTTAGTCTATATATGATCAAAATTCCTATTTATTTATCGCAGACTTTATAGTCTTTCCCCTTTTCTGATTTGTCATTTAAATTTAGACTGAAGAAATAGAACAAAATAAGAAAATCCAACTGTTTTTGTATGAAAGTTCAATCTTTTCAGTTGAAAAGTATACTATAAAATCTTTCGTTAAAAATTCATCTTTTTCATTTCAAAGTTTTATTATTTCGTTAAAAATTAAATTATTTTCTTTTAAAATTAACAATTTTTTCTTAAAAGGTCATACTTTTTACTTGAAAATTTTACTGTTTTGGTGAAAAGTCATCTTTTCGGCTTGATATTTCAAGTTTTGTAAAAATTTCGTTTTTTTTTTTTTGACAAAAATATCTTTTTAAGGGAAATTATACTATTTTGTTGAATATATATCTTTTTGGCTGGATAATGTATCTCTTTCTGTAAAAGTTTTATCTTTTTTGGTTAAAAATGCAACTGTTTGGTTAAAAATTGATCTGCTTCGGTTGAAAACAAACTTTAATTTGTTAATAATTCACATTCTTTAGTTGAAAATTAAACTGTTTTGTAAAAAAATTCGTGTTTTTGGCCCAAAAAGTAAACGATTTGGAAAAAAATAAATTTTTTGGTTAAAAATGCAATTATTCTAGATTCTAGATTACAAATTCAACTCCTGAGTTTTATTGTAGTTTTATTGTAGTTTTATTGTAGTTGAAACTATTGTTTTGGGGGGGGGGGGGCAGAAACATTTTTTTAAACTGAAAATTTAAATAATTTGTTGAAAATGCAAGTGATTGGTCGTAAAATAATTTTTTTTTGGTCTAAATTCATATTCTCGGGTTGAAAGTGCAAATGTTTTATGGAAAAATTGTCTTTTTGACTTGAAAAATTTCACAACTTGGTATAAAATTCAACTATTTGGTACACAATCAAACTATTTAGTAGAAAAGTAGTTTTTTCATTGATAAGTAATTCTCCTCAATAACATGAAAAAACTAACATTTCATCCACTAATTAATTTGTTGAAAAATTGTATTTTTTGCCAGAAAAATATAAATATTTTGTTAAAAATGTTTGTATTTTGAAAATTCGTATTTTTTGGTAGAAAATTTAACTATTTGGTTAAAAATTTATATATTTTGTCAAAAATTCATCTTTTTTTGCAGAACATAAATGTTAAGAAAAAAATTATTTAGCAATATTGAACAATGGATTACAATTCAAATGTTTTCTTCTATCAATAATGTTTAGAAACATTTATAAATAAATTTTATCACGAATTATTCGAATCATTTTTAAAAAATTTTAATTTTATTTATTAATAAGCTTTTATCTATTTCGAGATAATGTAACTTCAAAGAGAATCAGTTAATAATTAGTTATTAATATTTTTCTGGAAATTTTAATTATTAATAAACTTTAGAACTAATTCCTGAAAAAATTAAAATACATATACTTATAATTTTGAAAGCTGAATTCAGATACTCATTTCACAATATCACAAAAAAAAAATAATTCTAATGGAAGTATTTTTTTTTTAATCGCAGTAATGAATCTTCAACCAAAAACATTTAAAAAAATTATAGTTCATTTTTCTACAAAACAGAACATTTTGTAACGAAAAACGTTACATTTCTATTAAAAAAAGCTAATTTTTCCGCAAAAAATGGAATAGTTAAAGTAAATTTTCAACTAAAATAAAAAAGCTTCAACAAAAAAATTTAATTTTCAACCAAATACAGGAGTTTTTGACTAAAAAGATAAAATTTCTATCATTAACAAAATTATTCATTTTTGTAGTTATTAAAATAATTCAATTTTTAACCAAAAAAGTAATTTTTATCAAAAAGATCAATTTTCAACCAATGAGTTGAATTTTTAACAAAGTATACATGAATTTCTAACGAAATAGTTTAATCTTAAACTTAAAAAGATAAATTTTCAACTGAATAGATGAATTTAAAACTAAAAAAAAAACAATTTTTAACCATAAATGGAATAGTTAAGTTTTCAGTTGAAAATCAGTTGAATTTTAAACCGAAAAAATAAATTAACAAATAAAATTATAAATGTTCAATTGGATTACTTGAATTTGCAACGAAAAAAATGGTTAAACAAGAAGATTATTTTGCAAAAAGGGAATATTAATTTTCGACACAAAAAAAAACGGGTTTTCAACAAAATACATGCATTTTCAACGAAATAGTTGAATTATAAACTCAAAAAAGCAAACTTTTAACCAATTAGTTGGATTTTGATTAAAAAAAGATAAATTTTCAACCAAAAATAGAACATGTACGAGTTAAATTTTCAGTTATAACAATTTTTAACAAAGTAATTACATTTTCAACAAGAAAAAAGGTCTGTCAAATAAATTAAACAACCAAATAATTGAATTTTTGACAAAGTAGTTCCACTTCCAGCTAATTATTTAAATTTCCAAAACAAAAATGCTGAATACTGAACGAAAAACGTGATATTTCAACCAAAAAGGATTTTAATTTTATACGAAAAATAGTTGAATTTTGTCAAAAATGATTAATTTGTTAATAAAGTATTTTGAATCCTCAATCAAAAGAGATTAATTTTTAACCAATTAGTTGCGATTGGTAACCATAATAATAAAATTAACTTCAACTTTAGTTTTTTGAAAATTCCCTTACTCTCAGATTTTCCCGGAAAACCTGACTTTGTCTGTAATTGTAAAAAGGATATGTTTATTTCACTCCAGAATGTTTTTGTACAAATATATGCAGTGATTATGATATATATTTGTTTAAACAATAAATGCTTTAAACTCTCCTAAATGCTCTGTAATTTCTTTAAAAAAATTAAACCTATTCTTTGAATATTAGCCAAAATGTGAATTTTTTCATGAAAGTTGTTTAAATAATTCTTAATTTTTGTACATTCGTAAATAATTATAGTAAAAAGTTATCGCAAAGATATTCTTAGTTTATTCCGTAAAAAAATTGAGCCTTTTCTTTTAAAAACTCAGCTAAACTCTACATTTGTTTATGAAAATTGTTGAAATAGTGACTAATTTCTGTAAATTTGTGAATTGCAATAGAAAAAAGTTATCGTAAAGACATTTTTAGTTTGTTTACTAGTATATTTACAACATTAATGTGTATTTAATCATAATATTTATTTTTCCCAAGTATAATGAATAAATTGCACATTTTTATGAATTTCTTTTCGTCTTTTTGTAGGATCTTCACGGATATAATGAGAAATCCGACATTTACAGTATCGGCGTGACGATATGTGAACTGGCGAACGGAGTTGTTCCATTTTATGACATGCCAGAGACCCTAATGTTGACAGAAAAAGTTCGTGGCTGTGCGCCTCACATAATCGATCGTTCAACTTTTCCGCGTGACCCGGAAGATCTAGATAATTCAGAAATAAAACCATGTAAGTTTGGATCTGCAGACTATCATTTATTCATAGAAATTTGATAAAATTCTTGTTTTTTGGGGTTTTTTTAAAAATATTTTCAGTAAACGGTGACACAAGTAACAGTAGTCTTAACTCGATGGAGAAGCGAGTAGAATCATTATCAACTCGGAAATTTTCCGAGCCCTTTCATTCACTCACGGAAGTCTGTTTGCAACGCAATCCCAGAAACCGGCCTTCGGTCCAGCAACTCATTTCGCATCCATTTTTCAAGCAGTGTAAAAAAACTGACGAAACGCTTATAGATATTCTCAAAATTGTTACGCCGATTCACCAAAGAAAGATTGAATCCGCGGGTAAGTTTTATGGCTGAAATTCTACCGTGAAATTGCATATTTATTTTAATAACAACAACTATAAAAAAACAGGTCTTGGACTCACCACACTATTTATTTTTTATTAGAATTACTAATATTTCGAGAAAAAAAAATACACGAAATATTCTATTTTCTCACACATTTCTGCTAATGTCACTATTTCTTTACTTTTTTTTAAAACTATTTTTTTATCTACTTCACTAATTGGCTGAAAATTGTCTCAATAGCTGATTAGGGGCCGTCCAAAATAATCATTTTTAAGCAACAGAATGAGCTTTCAACAAAATTGTTTAACGTCCAACCAATTAGTTTGATTTTCAACAAAAAAAGATACATTTTCAAACAAGAACATTTTTTTCTACCAAAAAAGATGACTTTCAACAAAATACACCAATTTTTAAAGAAATTCTTGAATTTTTAACTAAAAAAGAAAAATTTTCAACTGTACATTTGAATTTAAAACTAAAAAAATATCAGCTTTGAACCATAAATGAAATAGTTGAATTTTCAGTAAACGAAATTAATTTTCAAAAAATACAAAGTAATTTTCAACAAAATAGTTAAATTTTCAACCAAAAAGATAAATTTACTAATAAAATTATGAATCTTTGATTGGAATACTTGAATTTTCAACGAAAGAGATAAATTTTCAAACAAGAAGATTAATTTTCTACCAAAAAAGACGACTTTCAACAAAATAGATAATTTTTAAAGAAATAATTGATTTTTTAACTAAAAAATTCAAATTTTTAACCATACATTTGAATTTGAAACTAAAAAAAAAGATCCATTTTTAACCATAAATAAAATATGTAAATTTTCAGCAAACGAAATTAATTTAAAAAAAAGGATTTACAACTAAAATTATGAAATATTAAACTGGATTAGTTTAATTTTGAACCAAAAAGATAAATTTACAAATAAAATTATGAATGAAAGGATCCATTTTAAATCATAAATGAAATAATTCAATTTTCAGTAAAAAAATTAACTTTCAAAAGAAGCAAAACAATTTTCAACAAAATAGATAAATTTTTATCTAAAATTATAGAATGTTCGACTGAATTAGTTAAATTTTCAACCAAAAAGATAAATTTACTAATAAAATTATGAATCTTTGATTGGAATACTTGAATTTTCAAC
>JAAAKG020110172.1:0-15496 GCA_010014905.2 Druon quercuslanigerum
AAGTCGTTATGTGAGGTTCCCCACTTGGGTCCATTAGTATCCAAGGTCTTGTTTCAAGCGTCGTTTCCTCTACTGAGGCTCTTCTTGTTAACTATTTTCCGCCATACTTTTCTGTCCTGGCATACTTCTCTAGCTTCTTAAACGTCCATGCATTTTTTCATGCAGGCTCTCGTGTTTATATGGCTTCTTATGTCCCTTCTAACTAGGGTCTCATTCACACATTCTAACCATTCTTTCCGCGGCCTACCTCTAGGCACGCTGCCATTTACTTTACCTTGCTATACTTGTTTCGTTAGTCGTCCATCCTTCATTCTCTCAACATGCCCGAACCATCTTAATCGATTTCTTTTTCATGTGTCAACTAGCGTTTCTTCCGCACCACATTCCTTAAGGATTATCTCGGAAAAAGTACAAGAAATTTCTAAAAATGGCACGAATATTTTCCAAAAATACAATTAAATTGAAAATAATTCAAAAATATGAAAAAATGCATTGTATTCAGAAAGTTTGAAATGAGTTAAGACAAATTCTAGGACATTCCAAAGAATTTAATTAAAATACTTGAGAATTCAAGTCAATAAAAATATGTGATATCCTTTAATTTATCTTGGAATTCTTCAAGAAAATGTAGGTTCTTTAACATCCTTGAGATCTTTAAAATACCCTAAAATAATTAGAATCTTTTGAAGTCTTTTGAAATTCCTTGAGATTATTGAAATTAATTAAAAATTACTTGAAGGATATATTTGTTTCAAAACATTATTTATTTAAAAATAACTTAAAGCTTATTTAGGCTCTTTAAAAAAGCTTGGAATATGTTAAAATTCTCGAAAGAATTTTAAATTCTCTTAGCATAATCAAATTAATAAAATACAATTCAAAATTTATTGAAATCTGTTAAAATACCCTGAAATATTTCAAGACCACTACAATTTGTTGAAACTCCTTGAAATTATTGAAATTTCTTGAAAATGCCTAGGTTTATTTTTAAATACCCTGAAATATTCTCATTCCTTAAAAATTCCTTTAAAATGTTAAAATAAATAAAAAATCATTAGAACTTTTTGAAATTCGTTTAGTACATAAAATTATTTAAAATATGATTAAGAATTATACAAAATCAAGTGAAACTTTTGCAACCTCTTGAAAATTCTCGACAAATAACTGCTCTAAAATATTTCAAATACTTCAAAATCAATTTAGTTCAATGAATGAAATACAATTTTTTACTAGAAGGACGAATCTTTTACTTTTCAACAACTAGGCTCAATTTTTAACAAAGTAATTGAATTTCCATTGAGAAAAAATACATATTTAATTAAAAATAGAATAGTTAAGTATATAGAATAGTTAAAAATATAATTCCCAAGAAAGTAGATGAGCTTTCAACCCACATAATAAATTTTAACATAATTAATGAACCTTTAAATGCAATAATCGTATTTTTAGATGTAAAAATTAATTTTAAAGAACGAATCTTTAATTAAAGAGATTACATTTAGAAAAGCTAAATGTTTAATGAACAAATGATTTTTTAACAAAGTTGTTTAACCTTCAATGAAGTAATAAAATTTTCAAACAGAAAAATAATTTTTCAATTGAACAAAATAATAGCAGACATTTCAACCATAAAAGATTTTTATTTTAAAGGAAAAAACAGTATAATTTGACTAGACAAGACGAATCATCAAACAAAACAGTTGAATCAATGAACCAATAAGATTATATTTAAACCAAACAGTTATATTCTTAACTTGAAGAGAGGACATTTTAACCACACGGAAAGAAGTTATTTCTTATTATTCTTATTATTTCTTCTTATTCTATATTTTCTTCAACTGCGCAAGTGAGGAACTGTTCCACAAGCGCCGCGTGTTCAGAAAGGCCCGACTATACTGTTGATTAAACGGTTCGGTCTGTTCGGGGTAATGGTTCTCCCGAATCAATGGATCCGTTCTACTAAACAGAAGTGGCGATTTTCACTGTGTTCACGCAGAAGAGATAAATTTTTCTACCAAAAATATGAATTATCCAAAAATAGTTGAATTAGCTAGAAAAAAGTTTGATTAGACTATTCAATCCCAAAAAAAGGAATTTTCACCCAAAGAAGATGACTTGTTAATAATATTGCAACTAAAGAAAATATAAATAAAAGTAAAATAGACAAATGACAAAAATATTATATCATGGTGGTCGAAAACTTTATTGTCATAATTCTCTAACTTTCTCTGACCAATTTTTATTCTCCCTAATCATTAATATTTAAAGTCAAAAATATTAAAGTTGTAACATTTTGGAAATTATTATATTATTAGACCAATCTTTGAAGAAAATCGGATAATTTTAAGGTTTCGTGACATTTAAGCGGTACCGTTTGGATACTGCCGTTTAGGCGCGGGAAGTTTGGGCGCCGAGACTACTTTTAATACTAACCTACTTTTTCACAATTTCCCCTACATTCGTAATCGATATGTAAATAAAATTAAGCAGATCGGCGGCTAATCCGCCCGGTGGCTAAACGGCTACGGGTCTAAACGAATTGGCAGCCACATGTCCTGGTGCCTAAACGTCGCGCGCCCAAGCGTCCAGCGCCTAAACGTACCACATCATAGAGAGCGCCTGAATAGCATTCTCCAATGGTCGCACATAAACTTAAGCGTCTAAGCGTCCAGCGTTTAAGGATGTAAACTACGTACAGTCAATTTCAAAAGTTTCCTATCTTTAAAATGATTTCTAAAATCGACAAAAAAGATCTATTATTAATTTCTGTGAATATTGATAAAGGTTTCTAAGCACACTTTAGAAAAAAATAATTCAGGTTAAAATTGTTTATTTATTAGTAGTTATTTAAAGGTTTTTTTTTCTTTCTCCTCAGGGAAAAGTTACAATTTGTATTTAATCTTAATGATCAAGGCCTCATTTTATTCGTCGAAGGATTCTCTAAATTTATATTTGGGTTAATTTTGTTTTTAAAAATTAATTGGGAAATCATACAGTTATTATTGTTATAAAAATCATATTTTAGATTCTAATTAACACCACCCAAATAGAATTTTAGAGAATCCTTCAAAAAATAAAATTAAGCCTTTAACATTAGGAATAAGTAAGAATCGTAACCTTTCCCTAAAGAGAAAGCAACATCTAAGACCCTAAATAACTATTGTGAAATAAACAATTTTAACCTGATTTTTTTTTTAAAGTACACTTAGAAGCTTCTGTCAAGATTTCAGGAAATCAATAATAGATCTTTTTTTTATTTTATAAATCATTTTTAAGATTTGCGACTTTTCAGATTGATAGTACGTAGTGTACATCCTTAAGCGTCCCTTATCTAAGTATCCTGCGCCTAAACAGCAGTCCCCAAACGGTCGCACCTAAACATTCCGCATCTAAGCGTCCAACGTCTAAACGACCAGCATCCAAGTGTCCAGCGCCTAAACATCAGTGCCCAACCGGTCGCGCCAAAACATGCCGCGCCTAGACGTTTAGCCTCTAAACGTCCCGCGTCTAAGCGGCCAACGTCTAAACATCAGTGCCCAACCGGTTGCGCCAAAACGTCCCGCGCTTAAGCGTCCAGCCGCTAACCGTCCCGCGTTTGAGTGTCAGCGCCTAAACAGCAGCATGCAAACGGTCGTGCTTAAGCGTTCTGCGTCTAAAAGTCCCGCATCTAAATGGACAGCGGCTAAACAGCAGCCTTCATACGATCGTGCCTAAACTTCCTGCTCCCAATTTTTAAGCCATGGTATTACCACTTTAAACCATGGTACATTAGTACTTTGAGTTATCACTGATGAATCAGTAAAATCTTACTAATTCTAATCTCTTAAGAACTGAGAAATGTTTCCAATAATCCAACGGTCATAACATTTAAAAGAAAGCAGCAACTTGTTTCTCTTTAAGCGGAGAGAGAAATGGACACATTTTGAAGAAGTGAAGGAACCCTTTAGCATCTTATAAATGTCACTTGAGCTGTGAAATCTGTCACCCTGACGGTTTGTGGTTTTTTTCTTTGCTAAACTGCCGAGGGTGCGTCTGCTCTGGGATGGGATGAGATTTAAAACAATTACAAGGAGCCGGGGCCAAAGTGGGGAACTAATCTTGAGGGCGGTTTAATTAAAAGTGGTGCCAACTGACGGGTCGCCATCGATCAACACTCCCGCAATACTGCTTGACGGCTCCGGTGATCTCTTCGGCTAGAAAGCACGCGAGAAATAAAAGTAACATAATTAAAACCTGAAATAGTGACTCAGGAATCTGTTTGTTGTCTTATTAAAATGTCATAGTTAAAAAAGTACTCATTTAACTTTTTTGGGATAAAGGTAAATCATGATGCTAAATAGTTTCTTTTTTTGGTTACTTCTTTATTTACTTTCCAAATGTAGTTCACAAGTCTTTCTCACGAAAATCAATCAGTTTTATTTCTTTTGTAACTATTTTTTTATTACCACTGTTTAAACTTTGTCTGTTTAAAATAAACAAAGGATACAGATGAAAATAAGGAATGAGATAGCGTCATATAAAAAATTCTTAGTGTATATATATTTGTAAAATACAAAAGTAACACAAGAAAGGAAGTTGTAAATCTTCCAGAAGCTGGAGTCGGGATAATGTAAATCTAAAGGAACAATTTTAGAAATAAAAAATTGGTTTCCGGAACCATCGAGATTTATAGCTCAATATAAGAAAATTAGCATTTTTTTCAATCCTGGACTTAAAATTTTTTTTAAATCTACAAAAACTCTTTCAGAAAAAAAAGACTAATTTCAAATTCGTTGATTTATTTTTTTTGAAATTACAATTGTTAACTTAAATTTTAACTATTCTACTTAAAGATTTATTATTTGTTTTAAAACCCGATTTTTATGTTTGAAAATCCAAATATTATTCCTTAGAAATCCATCTAGTTTTTGGTTAGCAATTTTAATATTCGGTCGAACATTTAAATAATTTGCTCTAAATTCAATAGTTTTGATAGACAATCATTCTGTTTGCTGAAAGCTCAGCTTTTTGGTTCAACATTCATCTCTTTTTGGTACAAAATTATTGTTCTTGGTAAAAAAATTCATGTCTTTTGTTTAAATTTTAACTGCTTTGTTGAAAGTTCGTCCTTTTTCATTGAGTTAAACTATAACATAGATGATTCAAAATAAAACACTTTTTCTTAAATATAAACTGATATACTTTAGATTAAAAATTTATTATCTTAATTGAAAGTTAAGCTACTTTGTGAAAAATTTAATTTTTTTGTTGAAGTTTTATAATTTTCGGTTTAAATATTAACTAATACATTTCTAATCCATAATTAATTTTTGTTTGGTTGCAACTTAAACTGTATTAAAAACGCATTTTTTTAGTTAATCTTAGTTAAAATCATAGTTAAAAATTTATATCTTAGTTAGAAAAGTTAACTATCTTGTTTACTCTTTTTTAATTGAAAACTAATTTTTTCTCTTAAAATTTAACTTTTCTATGTTTGAAGAATTGATCTAATTTAGTTAAACATGCAAATACTTTTTTAACCATTTATTTTTTTTACTGTTATTGGCATTGATTTAGATTCTTAAAAATTTCTTTTATTTGAAAACTTATGTATTTTGTTGAATATTCGTCTTTTTCAACAGAAAATTAATCTTTTTAGTTGGAAATTTATCTGCTTAGTTCAAAATATGTTTAAAATTCCAGTGCTTGGTTAAAAATGTATCTTAATTAATTTAAGATTTTTTTACAAATACTTTGTTAACTGTTGATCTCCATTACTAAAAATAATTGCTTGGTTGAAAATGTAACCATTACATTTTTATTTGATATTTATATTTTTCAGTCTAATATTAAATTATTTGATTTATAATTTATATCTCTTAGTAGAAAACTTATGTTTTTTGTTGAAGATTCATCTTTTTTTCATTCATCTGCTTGGTTAAAAAAGCAACTACTTAATTGAACTCTTCTGTTAAGAATTCGTTTTTTTTGCAGAAAATTTCTTATTTGGGTTGAAAATTTAACTCTTAGATTAAAAATTTAATTAATTATTTGGAAATTCCTTTGTTTTGATAAACATTAAGTTTATAAATTAAAATATTATTATTCCATTTTTTTGTTGAAAATGTATCACTTTTGTTTAAAAACTCAACGTATTGGTTTAAAAGCTTATATTTTTTACATGTAAATTTCAGGACATGGTTACTTTTGGGATTTTATCAATCTTTTATGAGGGGAAGTTGTGACTACGTTCATCCAAATATTTTAGGAAAAGAAATTAATTCGAAGAGCTATGGATAATGTAGAGCCCAAAAGGAAAACTTAAATTTTTTTTCACCCTAAAATTCAAAATTTTTCAAAAATGTATCTTGTTTTATAAATTTTAGGTCTGTCTTGACTAGCCTACGACTTTTAATAAAATAGAATAATACAGAAGTAAATAAGAAAGTGAAGATAATCACTTTTTCTCCAAAAGTAATTAAGAAAAAGTTACAATTTGATACGTTAACGATAACAATGACTAGTTCCTTTTAAAATATAACTTACCCATTACTGATATTTATATTATTTAAAAATTGTTATAAATCTATGGGTTCTCCCCTTTAAAAAATATTAAACTGAAATTCCAATGACAGAAATTGAGTAAAGCTTCATCGAAAGTAATGAAATTTCATTGTCAGTATAGGACAGCGTATTCTTTATATGGGCCATTTTTCGTGAAAGTGAAATGTAAAAAAATGTTATTTCGCAAAAAAATAATAATGGTTATTTCATGAAATTTTTAAATATTAATAACAATAATTATCTGTGGCGAATAAAAATTACCCATCGTCGGATAACTGTCCTCGTCAAATTTTTCTTTATGTTTTTGCATATATTTATTTATATATATTTCTTTTATGCAACAAAACATAAGTGCGAATTTATAATTTGACGGACACTATCCTAAAAATTAAGACACAATTTAGAATACAATGGCAATAAATGAAAATATGCAGTAATGAGTAGAATTTAATTTTTTAATGTTGGTAGGTTTTATTATCTTATGAATTATAAATTTCATACTCGCGAGTAAGGCTCAGTGATTACAAAGAAAATTCTTTTATGCGTGCAGTATTTGCAGGAAAAATTGCTATGGAAAATTATAAAAGATTTATTATAGTAAAAGTGTGGCTATCAGGAATTCAGATTTGTTTTGAAATAGCAGCTGCAGCGAGAATTGATGATTTATATAAAAAATCGAAATGAATTCATTCAAGAAGAGGAGCAGAAGGCTTTTGGAAGTGATATTATTTTAGAGTAAAACAAAAAAATTATTAACAGTATCCTCATGTCTGAAAAATTTGAGCAAATAGACAATGCAAGGTTTGTTGTTTTATAATTATTCAGAAACATCAAGTTTTACTAGTATTGGTATGTAATGCTGCCAAATCAAATATGGTCACGTGCAAGTATAAATAATTTTTTAATTATGTATTAAATTTAAATATATTTTAAATGAATATATCTAATCTAATAATTATGACCACTTACTTCGTATTTTTCACAATTCACATTTCTTAATTTAAAATATATAAAAGAAAACAAATTAAGCACTACAATCCAGCAGCCAAGTAATACTTCTGTATCATATCTGCGGCTAGATATCTCGAAACCTGTCGAACCGAAAAATTAAAAAGAAAAATGTAAATCATTTCTCAGAACACTTGTTCCACGTGAAAACAAAATTTCCGACTAAGCCAAAGCTTTTGTTCATATATAATACATATAATATATAACATACAGTATACAGTGGAATTTAAAGAATTCGCCGAATTCATGAATCAAGGAATTCAAGAAAAGTACATCATTCATGGAATTCACAGAATTAACATAATTGATGGAATTGAATAAATTCACGGAACCTAAAGGAATTCACGAAATTCAAAGAATTCAAATTTTTTGGAACTTAAAGAATTTACCCATTTCATTTATTTCACGGCATTTGAGAAATTCAAGAAGTTTAGGGAATCTAAAGAATTCACGAAATTCGCAGAATGCACGCAATTCATGAAATTCAAGTAATTTACGGAATGAATTGAATTTAAGAAATTCGCGGAATTCACCGAATTTGTGGAATTCACGGAATTGACGGAATTTACGGAATTTACGGAATTCAGGAAATTCACAGAATTTATGGAATTCGCGGAATCCATGGAACTCGCGGAATCAATTGAAAACTTTGTAACAAAATCATTTTTTTGTTGAATATTTATAATTTTCGGTTTAAAAATTAACTAATATATTTTTAATCGATAATTAACTTTTGTTTATTTGAAGTTAAAGTACTATGTTAAAAATGCATTTCTTTAGTTAAAGATTCATCATCTTAATTGAAAATTTATATCTTAGTTAGTAAAGTTTACTATTTTGTTTACTTTTTTTAAATTGAAAACTAATTTTGTCACTCAAAATTTTATTTTTCTATTTTTCAAAAATTGATCTTATTTAGCTAAACATTCACATATGGTTTTAACAATTTGTCTTTTCCACAGTTATTTGAAATTCAAGTTATCATGAAATTTAAGAAATGCACGGAATGAATTGAATTTAAGAAATTCGCGGAATTGATGTGAATCATGGAATTGACGGAATTTAGGAAATTCACAGAAGTCATGGAATTGATGCAATTTAGGAAATTCACAGAATTCATGGAATTGACGGAATTAAGGAAATTCACAGAATTCATCGAATTCACAGAATTCATCGAATTCGCGGAATCCATGGAATTCACGGAATCAATGGATTTCACATAATTCAAGGAGCTCATAAAATTTAAGGTTTTCATGTTATGTAGAGAATTCACGGAAATCACGAAATTGAAGGAATTCGCGAAATTCAAGGAATTTAGTCCTAATAATTTCGTAAATTTCTTAAATTATTTGAACTAATTGTATACGCTGAATGCATTAAATTCCGTGAATTCCGATAATTCCTTAAATTCTATTAATTTAGTGAACTACATTAATTCCGTGATTTCGTCAATTCCGAAAATCCATTGAATTTAGCGAATTGCTTGAATTTCATGAATTACGTAAATTCCGCGATTTGCGTGAATTTCAGGAATTCCTTGAATTCCGCAAACTAAACAAATTCCGCGAATTATATAAATTTTTAGGAATTCTAAGAATTCCACGGGTTTCATAAATTCCGTGAATTCCGTGCATTGCTCAAATTCAGTGAATTCTCTAAATTCCATTATTTACGGAAATTCCTTCAAATCTATTAATTCCGCGAGTTCCGAACATTCTATTAATTTCGTGAATTCCATTAATTCTGTGATTTTCGTAAGTTTCGTCAATCCCGAAAACTTATTGAATTCCGTGATTTGATTGAATTCCGCAAATCTAGTGAATTACTTCAATTTCATGAATTACGTAGATTTCGTAAATTCCTTGATTTCCGTCAATTCCTTGAATACTGTGAAATTGGTGACTTTCATGAATTCCATTAATTCCTGGAATTTCGAAAATTCCATGTTTCCGCGAATTCTATAAATTTTTAAAACTCTTTTATTCACATCAATTCTGCGAATTTCGTGAATTTCATTAATTCCTTGAATTGCCTGAGCTTCATGAATTCCATGCATTCCATATATTTTGCGAATTCTGCGCATTTCGTAAATTTCGTAAATTATTTGACATGTATTGGAATGTTCGTCGGCGACTTCACAATTTACAGCACTTACAATACATGTGTTGCAATTTCTTCATTCTAGCACCGCGTTTGCAATTTTACCTTACGCTTGTATTTTAGAAGTGTTTTAAAATTCCAAACACTTTTAACAGTGTAGACCTTTCCTTGCAAAGAATGAGATTTCAGAGACTAAAAATAATTGTTCTTGCTCTATTCAAGATGGGTAGACCAAAATAAATTTCTACCTGCAAAGAATTTTTTTAGATTTAGAAAAAAGATTGAAAAGTCGAAGGTATTCCAAGTAGTTAAGAGTTTACCAAAAGGTGCTGTTTTACATATAATTATCTACAGCCACATCAGCATATATATTCAGTAATATAACATATCGTTGTCATCGTTATATATGTCAATCTAATACCACATAAAAATGAAAGTTTTTCCATACCCCCGATGAAGAATGTATTTGAAAATTTTTAAGAGCATTACGAAAAACTCTAGTTCTGCGATAAAAATCAATGATCGAATTCCACAAGAGCTATCGTTGAGTGAGGAACTGTCTGATGCAGATAAGATTTAGAACAAATTTTTATCAATTTACGAGTTTCTCCCAGCACTTCTTACTTTCAAGTAATTCTAGAAATAAGTATTTTATTTACTGAAGTTTTGGAATTTTATTAATTGTACTTTTATTTAAGCACTAGAACCTAGATTTAAGTACGGTTTCAGACATGGCTTACAGTGACCTTGACCATAATTCCAGAAAATCCAAACGTAACATTCAGGGCCTTAAGAGCCATTTTTGTTGGATTGGACTCATGCTAACAGCTGGAACAACCTAACGCAAATATCCCGCTGAGGGTACAGCCCACTCTGTTGCTACGCTACTGTTCATTACGCATGACTGAGTGCCACCTCTCTTTCGGTCCCGTGGACCGCGCATCCAGAAAATGCGAAAGACTGAAATGATAGAAACGTCGTAAAACCAGGTTTCTTCGATCCAGGTTTCAATGTATTAAATATCAAATAATTAATAATTTTTAATTTCTAAAACTAGAAATTATTTAATAGCGTAAGGCCATATCAGCATAACCTCAAATAAAATTTTCACATTTTTTTCAAACTCAACTTGCGTTCACACCAAAAGTGACATCCAGCGGAAAATTTCAAATATTAAGTAAGAAGTGCTAAGAAACGCTCATCCTATCCTAAATTTTTACAATGATAAAAAGGTTCTATTTTTTGAAAAATTTTTGTTTTAATTTTTTTTATAATTAGAAACATTTATTATCTGGAAAACGTTTTTTAAGTGATTCTTACTTAATTCACCAATGACTGAACTCGATATGGCGATTCGTGTAAACGTAAGTTGGATTTAAAAAAAATGTAAAACAAAATTTTTAGGTTACGCTCACATGGCCTTAAAATAGATTTCGCCGCAAAAACTTCGGTTTTAAAATGCTGTTAATTTTCCCTAGATAATTTCTTATTTTCGCTGGCCATTATTTTTTAGCAACCGAAATTATAATGTTTAAAGATTTTTAATATAGAATCTTTTACAAAGTGTATAAAAAAATTTCAAATTAAAAGTTACAAACTTTCCATTTATTATTATTCTCAGGAGCTACATTTTTTTTTTTAAATCCAAAATCTTGCATTGAAAGTGAATTAAAAAAGATCTCAAAATATAAAAAAGTTATTCAATTTAGCAGATTTAAAACAAGGTAATAAAAATTTAAGGGAATTCAAAAAATTTTTATGAAATTCTTAAGAATTCAAGGTAAATTAAAAGACTTAGGAATCAATTAAATATAAAGATTTCAAAATTAAACAATGTTTATTGAATTAAGTATGGTTGAGTGAATCAACAAAAATTTTAATGATTTAAAAAAATTAAAGAGAATTCTAAATAAGTTAAAAGATTAAAGGAGATATTAGTGAGAATTCAAGGTGAATTGAAAATAAATTCAAATGAATGGTAAACAATATTAGAAAATCTCTGCAAATCTTAGAATCCTCTAAAATCTATAAAAAATATTATAAAATCCTTTGAAATTCTATAAAATTTCGTAATATTTCCTCAAATAATCAGACAATTATTTAAATAACTCGAGAGCTTTAAAATTGGTTAAAATCATTTAAATCCTTGAATATCTTAAAAAATCCAGTGCATTATTTTTAAATAAGTTTAAAAACTTAAATGTTCTTTAAAATCATTTCATATCTTCTAAAATATTTTAAAAACCCTTTAAAATTCCATTAAATTGCTTAGATCAATTGAAAAATCTGTGGAGTTATTAAAAATACCTAAAAAGGTTTCAAATTCTTTAAATTTTTTAAAAGTCCTTTTAAGTTTTTATAAGCTCTTAAAAATTTCTTGGAATTACTGAAAATACCCTTAAACATCCGAAATCTTTTAAAATCCCTTCCAGCTTTTTAAAGTTTTTCAATATTTCTTATAATTTCTGAAATTGATCAAAAATATTTCAAATTCATTGAAATTACTTCAAACTATTGAAATATATTAAATAGACACTTAAACATTTGAAATAATTTAAAATCTGTTAAAATCCCTTGCAATTTTTTAAAGCTCTAGAAAATTTCTTGGAATTTTAAAAAATACCCTTTAATCTTTACAAAATTTGAAAATCTTTGTGAAGACCTTGAAATATTTTAAAATCTTTAAAATACTACAAAAGTTGTCAATAAAATTTTTCTTGATCATTTCTTTAAAATTTATTGAAAATATGTTCAGAGTGTTAAGATCTTTTTAAATTATTTTTTTATATTAATAATTTTTTTAATTAATTTAAAAAAAATTTTAAATCCTCTGTAATCTGATCAAATTCCGTGAAATCCTTTAAAATACCCTAAAGTATAAGATATCCTATCAAATCGTTCCATTTTTTGAAATTTTACAAAATTCCATGAGGGTTTGTTTAAATTCTTGAAAATCATGCAAATCCTTGGAAATCCCTCAAAATCTTTTAAAATGCCTTAAAGCTACTCATAGCTCGTGAAAATTCCCTGGAAGTATTAAAAATACCCTATAACGTTTCAAATTCTTTGGCATACCTTCAAATTATTGAAATCTATTAAAAATTCTGGAAATCTTTCAAAATAATTTAAAACCTTTTAAACATCTTGAATATACTTTGGAATTTTTTAAAAATATTTTGAAACCTTTAGAATTCTCTTTAGTTCCTTCAAGTTATTAAAATTTATGAAAATTTCCCTAAAATATTTTTAATTATTTGAACTCTGAAAATCCTTTGAAATTCGTTCAAATATTTGAAATATATTAAAAAATCCTTTGGATCTTTTAAAATTCCATGAAACATTTCAAATCCTTCGAAAAATTCTGAAAACGCTTGCAAATTTTTGAAGCTTATAAAAATTTCATGGAATATTAAACAATACCCTGAACTCTCTGAAATCCTTTAAAAACCCTTTCTAAACTAATTGGTTGAAAAATTCGGATACAATACCTTTTATAGAAAAAAATGTAGCAATATGAAATTGTTTACAATAGTTTAAAAATTATTTTAACAAGTAAATTTTTTTTTAATTAATCAACGGATTTCGAATCTGGATTAATTTTCTAAATATTTTTAATTTTTTTAAACAATTTAAAATTATTTGGGATGTTAAATAAAATTTGGAATATGTCGAATTCTTCACAAAATTGTCTGACTCAACTCGTCTGGAAACACTTAAATGGCACTGTGGAACGGATCTGCTATTTACTATTCAACGCAGTCCAAAAACTGTAATTTATAAAGGATTTCGAATTATTTTTTTAGAACTTAAATGCATTAAATGACTGAGAAAAACTCCTCAAATTAATTTTAGAGTTTATTTATGTTTTTAATAATTTATAAAGAAATACACCAGGAAAATTACCCACTTCAAAAGTATGATCTTTCATCTATGAAATAAATAATTAATAAAGCTCGTTGTTGACCAGAATCATTGAATATAGATGCATAAAAAATAAAAATTACATTTAAGCTTAATCTTACTTGTTATAAATAATTTGTTAATTCAAATAATCCAGCGTATCATTTTGTTGTGGACAACCATTACTTTGTATTAAAACCGTTTTCATTTATTCTTATTTCGGTATTTAGAGTTAGAAAGGATCAGCATGAATTAAAACTTTATTAAAAAGTTATAAATGTATAAACAATTTTTTCTAGCTTTTGAGGTCCGTAGGTAAACTAATAAACCTGCGAATAAAGTCAATGTTAAGATGCGAGTATTTCAGTAAAAGATAATTTCACACAAAAAATAATTTGATTTTTCGATAGTTCGAAAAAAAATGGTTTAAATAATATTTTTAAGTATGTAAAGTTTCAGTCCGACTTATTATGCCATTTAATTTAACGAAAAGAATTACTTAGTAGCCGTTCATAGCATAATTTTGATATCGTATTCTGCAATTGTTTATGAATACTAAAAACCAGATAAGTCGAAAAATAAAATTGTCCTAAACATGAACTATATTTTATTATTTCCATGAAATTAAATAACCAACTACCTTTTTTTGGTAACTTCCAGATTTAGGCAAAGTATTTGAACAATTTTTTGTTTAAACAATTGAATAATCAGATTATTTTCTATCAAAAATATTTAACAGAATGATCTTATCACAAAGAAACCTTTTTTGGTGTGTCATTTATTTCTATTAGTCTTTAAATTGGTCAGGTCAATAATATTTTAATTAAAATGATTTTAAAAAAGTTTAGGTAAATTTTCGACTACAATGATGAATCATTCAACTGAAAAATAAATTTTTAACAAAGGTGTTCAACTTTAACAAGGACTTAGTGTGCAACAAGAAAAGAGTTTTTAATAATAAAGAATAATTTTCGACCAAAAATACTAATTTTCAATGAAGAATATGCATTTTTGACCAAAAAGTTGAATTTTCACCTGAAAAATATAAATTATCAATCCTAAACTTAAATTTTCAAACAATAATAAAATAATTTAATTTTAATCTAAATACTAATTGTTAAATAAAAAACTCATTTTTTATAAAAATGTTGACATTTTAACCAAAGAGATTAATTTACAACTAAAATAATGAAATGTCAACGAAAATTTATTTTCTTAACAGCGTAGCTAAATTTTCAACCAATTAAATGACCTTTTATACAAACAGATGCACTTTATTTCAAGAATATTAATTTCTTACCAAAAAAGATGAATGTTCAAAATAAAATAGCTTTCAACTAAAAATGAGACATTGTCCACCAAATAGTTGAAGTAGTTGAATTTTTAACTAAAAAAGACAAATTTTCCAAAAATGGAATATTGACATTCTTAGTAGAAAAACTAATGATTTAAAAAATTTTAAATGACAAAAGAGATGAATGTTCATCAACGAAAATTAATTTTAATCAAACAGAGACGAATTTTTAATAAAATATATGATTTCTCCACTGAAAATAAGACATTTTTAACCAAGAATAGAATAGTTCACTTTTCTATTTAAAAAATTAATTTTCAACGGAAAATCTCATAGTTGATATTTCTACAAAAAAGATGATAATTTTAAATAAAAATTAAAATTTAACAATGAAAACAAACTTTCAACAGAATAGTTCAATGTTTAAACAAAAAACTCGGTTTCTACCAAAATTGTTAAATTTTAAACAGAATAAATAAATTTTCAGCCAAATAATATAATTAAAAAAAAGATAAATTCTTAAACAACAATATTTGGATTTTCAACAAAAACGATGAATTTTTAACTAAAATCATTAATATTCAACTGGAATATTAAAATTTTTATTTAAAAAAATCAAAATTAAACAGGATTAGGAAAAATTCCAATTTT
>JAAAKG020110183.1:0-11293 GCA_010014905.2 Druon quercuslanigerum
TCAAGACTTCATTTTCAGGAGCTCAGGGGCCTCCCCACTCCAGCAAAATAATTCTATATCTCCTTTTTGCATCCAACGCCTCAATTACCGTAGTTTGACATCAAAATCGAATTTTTGATTTTAAATTATTATTTTACAATAAAAATGTGAATTTTCGATTTTTCACAAAAAATATATAATATAATATATAATATAACATATAATAATATGTTTTGGTTCTCTTAAATTTTTTTCATAATATGCGTTGTGGAAAATGTTATAACTCTGTTAATTTTCGTTCTATCAAAAAAAAGTCATGAAAAAAATTGTTCAAGTTGCCAGGTAATACGAATAGCCGCACATCGAATTTTTGAATCTTAAAAAACATATCTGGCTAATGAACTTGACCTTCAGTTTTCGACACTAATAGTTCACGAAAGGCCAACCTAATAAATTATTTTTTTCAAAAGTTATCCTGTTCACAAACAGGCATACATACAGACAGACATATTCATAAAAACTCTCAGTTTTGAATTTTATTTTGAATGTGCAAAAATATTGATTTTTTCGCGACTCTGGAGCATATTAACGACCGCGAAAAAAATTCATTTTTATGGAAGAAAAATAAAGCAAGTTTCTTTGTTTCAGTCTAAAGAAATTTTTAGTTCGACATATTCCAATTTTTCCAAAAAGTGTGAATTTATCTCAATAGCAAAGTGTTATTTTTTCACATTTAAAAAAAGATATAAATTAGACCAACTTTTTTTGAATTTTTTATTGACTTGTATAAAATTTGAGTTAGTGAAGGTAGAGTGTTTCGAAATTATTGACTGTTTTGCAGAATAAAGATTCTACGATTGGTTAATTAGTAAAAAATTACTGATAACTTGAGTTAATGGTTCTTATTAATTTTGATCAATCCAGTAATTTAGAATTGTCTAATCAGTTACTTCTAATATTGAAACAGTCAAAATTTGCAAAAAACAATCATCAGAAAAAAATATTAAATTTTTCCAACATTTTTGTTTGAACTTATAAAAAACTGTCCCATTGGACCAAGGACACTGAGAAGTGTATATTAGAATAGATTTTATTTATATTTAAAAAAAACATTGAAAGCACTAATTTTTTATATCTATGGGTATTTGAATGATTAAAAGAAACAAACATTATCTTCTTAAAAAATCGGTAAATTGTTAATAAAAAAGAATAAATAAAAACTTTTATATGTCATTTTCAATATTTCTATAGCAATAATTTGGCAGTTTTTAACTTTTAAAAACGAAGTAGTAACATGTCTAAAAATTTTCCCCCTTTTTAGAAGTATAATTAATTTAATTTACAATTACTTTATTTTGTTATGCACTGGTTAGGAATATGGCCATGAAATTCCGCTCAAATGTCATCATCATAAAAAACCTATGCTTTTTTCAATTATTAATCTTGAAAATGAGACAACCCTAAAAAAGTGGCAAAGCTTTCCTACTAAAATTTTTGTTGGTAATTTTTTTAATGTACAAGTTTTTTTTCTGTAATAGACATCATTTTTGAGAATTCTAAAAAATAATTAATTAATATTAATAATAATTATTATTATTTAATTTGAAATATTTTATTATTAAAACTTGCATTAATGTCTTCTTTTCCGCATTTTAAAATTTTTCCTAACAGGTATTTTAATTTTTATGAAATGTTGATTATAAAGAAATAAACTGAAAAATATTTAAATGAACATATAGAAATATGAATATTGGGAAAACCCGTATTCAGAATAATAAGTGAATATTTAAAAATGAACCTCAGTATATTTTACATCCATTAATTTGATTTTTAAAACTTTGTAAATCAAAATGTTCCAAGTAATTTTTTGTTCTTATTCTAGAAGAGTGACATTTTTAGAATAAATAATAAGATTAATATTCATTTTAAAATAGCAATATGAAAATTGTTATGGATATAACTTTTTCAAATATATAATCTGGCAATTTTTTATTAATGCTGAATAGAATGTTTATATTTTACAGGAATTTATAATTTTCAGGAAATTTTATAATTCCATGAATTTTTTTCAGAATTTCAGTGTCCGGATTTTTTTTCGGGATTTTTCAGTCCATTTTTTTCGCAAATATAACCATGAGTAACCAAATACTATAAATAAATAGTTTATTTTTATGGCACAATCATCGTTTCATTGAACTCCGTAATGACCCTAGTGGAAAAAAAATTTGGACACGTCTCTACGACATCATTACGACATCTTAACGACAACTTTACGACATCATATGTCTATGTCGTTAAAGTGTCTTTACGATATCGTAAAAACGTCGTATGATCTGACGATGTCTTTACGATATCGTAAAGACACCATAACGACATGGACATAGAATGTCTTAAAGTTGTCGTAAAGATGTCGTAACGGTGCCGTAAAACGTCGCCAAATATTGTGCCCACTGGGACATTCTTAAAATTTCAGTGTAAATTTAAATTGATGTTTTATTTTGTAAAATAAATTTAAAGAAAGTATGTATTAAAAAATATTCTAAAACATTTCAAATAATTTCCTAAAATTACGAAAAGGAATGCTGAAGGTTTTAAAGTCAATTCTTTAATTTTGTACAATGAAAAAATTTGAAAAAAAAACCAGGGAATATATATATATATATATATATATATAAATGTTTTAAAAAGATACAAAAATAATTTTAAATGCAAAAAGATTTTAACAAATTTAAAACAAAAAGTTACATTTTTGAAAATTTCGAAAAAAAATGTAGAAGCATTTTAAAAATTTTGAAACGTTTCAAGAGACCAACAAAACTTTCCTGAGATTTCTGGGAAAATTTTTAATGATTTTTTTTTTAACAAATTTATTTTAGGAAACATAATAAAATTATTTCAACACATTCTAAAAAGATTTCCAAAATTGTCAAAAAAGAATTAAGAAGCTTTTAAAAAATAGATAATTTTTTAATTTTAGAAAAAATTCGAATTATTTTAATAAATATTAAGAATTTGTTAAAGAAATTCAAAATAATTAAAATTTTGAAACGATTTCAAAAAATTAAAAGCTAAATGTAGATTAAAAATTACTTAGAAAATATTTAATCTTTTTTGTTTGAAAAATGAAAATTCAACTATTTAGTTGAATTTTTTTTAAATTTACTTCTTTTAATAAAGATTTATCATTTAAGTTCAAAAGTCAACTCTTTGGTTAAAAATTTAATGATTTTGTTGAAAATTTGTCTTTTTAGGTAAAATTTAATCTTCTTGTTTGAAAAGTCATCTTTTTGGTTAAGGAATCAAATATTTGGTTGAAAATTCCTTTTTTTTGTGAATTCAACTGTTTTTTAATTAGAATTTAATTTTTTAAGAATTAAAGTAACAATTATTACATTCTTCATCGAGAATCCATTTTTTTTTTAAATTCAACTATTTGAATAAAGATTAACTTTCTTGTTTAAATTATGATTTGATTACCTGAAATTTTCAAAAAGCTTGTTGAATTTTCTCACGAATCTTAGAAAGACTCTATTTATATAGCCATAAAAAACAAATAAACAAACGCCAGTAAAATTAAATGGTGTTCTCTGGCTGACTTTGATGACGGAAAATTAAAATAAATTTAATATTAATGGAAAATGTTAATTATGTTAAACAATGAGTAAATAAAGAAAAGTCTATCTGACTGCACAATAATCTTCTGATATAATTATTTAAGGCAGATATTATAATCTTAACAAGTTCAGTCATATTACACAAAAAAGGAACTTATCTTATGACGACATTTAAATATAAGTCCCAATATGAAAGTCATGAGCCTCAAGGCAATTTAAGTTTACAAGCAATAGGTAAAAACTACAGTTGACACAAAAAAACTGACAAAACTCATTTATAATAAAGTTTTAAAATTAACCAAAGTAAAGCCATAATAACCCATAAAGTTTTAGGCTTTGCTTATTAAATACTGTTTTTAACTTTATTCTATTTTATTCATAAGTTCTCTCATAATTCGTCATGAGTTTCGGAAAAAGAATTTCATATCAAAATTGTTGAAAATTATTAACCCTAATTGAAAAATATTCGTATCTAAAAAGAGTAGTGAATCTATATTTCATTGTTAACTTAAATCATTTGAGAACAAGAAAAAGTTTAAATAAATATTTATTTTTTAGGTTTTTTTATTTATTGTTTTTAGGGATACATAAGTATAATTTTCCTAAGACTCTTGAGAAAATTCAAAAATTGTTTAAACCTAATAGTTAAATTTTTAAACAAAGAAGATAAATTATCAACGAAAAATGTCGTGGTTCATATTTCAATCTAAAAAGATTTTTATTTTTAATCCAAAACAGTTGAAATCATGCCAAAATGACAAATTCTTAACAAAATAGTTAAATCTTCAGTCAAAAAAGATTAACTGGGAACTAGCTGTATTTTTAATCGAAAAAATACAGATTTTCTAAAAGAGATAAATTTTCGAACGCAAAAATATGAATTTTCAACAAAAAAGTTATGTTTCAACCAAATTTATTAGTTTTCAAAAAAAAAAAGAATTCTCATCGAAAAATGGGGTGTTTGATATTTAAATCCAAAACGATTCTAACGTGAAATCAAAAACAGTAGAATTCGTTTTTGACAAATTTCAACAAAATAGATACATTTTTCAATTAAATAGATGAATTTGGAACTAGTGTGATGAATTTTCAACCAAGTCACTAAATTTTTATCAAATTAATTTACCTTTTAATCTATAATTGAATTTTTAACCAAATAAGGTGAATTCTGAACATAAAATATAATAGTTGACTTAAAAACTAAGAATGATTTTAATTTTAAACAAAAAATAATTGAATTCATCTGAAAAGACGAATTTTCAACAAAACATTTGAATTCTCTACCAGAAAACATTTTATTTTTTAATCATATGTTGCCATTTTAATTGTAAAAAATGAAATTTGCACCAAAAGAAATATATTTTCAAATAAATAAGATGAATTTTCAATAACAAAAATTTTCAAGCAATGAACAATAAAGTTTTAGGGGAGTTATAATTTGAAGTGTTTCTCGAAAAAATTCAAAATTATTTTTGAAGATTTCGGATAAGTCGAAAAAGTATCTAGAAGATGTTTAAAAAAAATTTATCTCACATGACTTAACAAATGTTAGGAAAAATATGAGTAAAAGATATTGAGGACCTTTTTACGCTAGTAAAAAATTAAAAAAATATTTTATTAATTTTTGTTATTCTTTCAATGTTTAAAAATATTATATTTTTGAACATTTTCTTAGAATTAAATTATCAAAATAAAAAATCACATTAAATATTCCCAGTAATCAACAAAAAAAAAGTTCTTATCTTGAAACCTTTTCAAATCTTTAAAAAGCTTCAACATTTTATTTTGAAATCTTAAAAAATCGAAATTTTATTTAAAATTTTTAAAAACAATTTTGAATTTTAAATTCTTTTTGAAAATAAAAGAATGTTGAAAAAGCTTTTGAAATGATTCAAACTTAAAATTTAATTTTTCTGAAAAAATATCTACTCAAGTCAAGTGCTACATTTATGGTACGATTATTATAATAATACTGTTATAGTTATTATATTTCTTTAAATGATTCGACCTTAAACCCAACGTTTTTTGAAAAAGGTCTGCAAAATTAACAAAATTCCTCATTCTAATCCGCTCTCTTAAAATCATCGATTTCCGATATAGAAAGTTAACATGAACTAAAATTTTCTAAAAGATGTTTTAAAAAACAAAATTTCGGTGTAAAATGTAAAAATAAACAAAATTGGATAAAAAAAAAATATTTACCTTTTTTGTAATTCTAGCGATTTTTGAATACGAATTTAAATTTCCGACAAAAAACATCAAATCCGAAACTGCTTAAAATTATAAATTTTATTATTTAAAAAAAGTTCTAAATATCTTTTGACATGATTCAAGCTATTCCTAAAATTTCGAACAATTTCTGCAAAATTAACCAAATTTCCTTAAAGGCTTACAGATTCTTTTTTTGACAATTTTGAAAATCATTTGCAAATTTTCGGAATCTTTTTAAATATTCTCTTAAAATAAATATTGAAAAATAAAAAATCATTAAAAATTTCCCCAGAAATCTGCAAAAAGTTTGTTTATTCTCTTGAAACCTTTCAGCAGTTTTAAAAAGATTGTGAATTTTTTATTCAAAGTCTACAAAAATCTAGATTTTGTTTTAAATTTGTTGAAATCTTTCAAATTTAAAATTATTTTTAAATCTTCTTAAAACTTATAAAGCTGTAGAATATATTTTTTTAAAATTCAAAATTTTTAAAAATGTTTAAATAATGCAAAAAAGTGAAAAAATTGTCTTGTAATCTTTCAGATTATTTTTCGACAAAGTTATGTTGGCTTCTTTGACTTAAATTGATATTTAAAAAAATTCATTACATTTAAATGTATTTATATTTGTTTAAAATAATAAAACTTATAAGTTTGAGCAAATTCAAATTGTGTTACTGTATTTCTTCGGGAATTATTGGTATTTTTAATACAAAATTATTAAATTCCAAAGCATATTTACATTTTTTCAGCAACTTAAGATTATTTTGGTACGTTTTACCTAAAATTGTTATTTCTTAATAAAAAACAATTCGATTTCAATCCAATAATCTTTGTTTATAATAACAAAATTTACAAGTTTGAACAATTTTGGAATGTGATGTTTTTCATCGGAAATTAAAATTTGTATTCAAAAATCGCAAGAATTTGAAAGATGATTATTAATTTTTTAACAATTTCGAGTTATGTTTACATTTCACATCGAAAATTGGTATTTTCAAACAAAATTTATTATAATTTAAAAAATATTTAGAATGTATTAACAATTTTTGATGATGTTGGTGTTTTTCGTTATCGATTGGTGTTTCTAATTTTTTTTAAATTTATTCTTAATCATTTCCAATTGAAACCGTTTGTAATTGAAAAAAAAATATTTAAAATTAAATATTAAAATTAAAATTTCGAAAAAGAACAATATTTCGAATGAACTAAAAACGAATTAAACTTGTATCGTTTCCTAATAAAAGCGTTCCAAATTGAATAATTTTTAGCTGAAAAAATCTTAAAGGGAAGTTTTCGAAATTCACAACTTACATTTGTAAGTTTTTGTGTAAAAAATTTGTAAGTTGTGTAAATTTATTGAATTAAAACAATTGAATTTGAACAAGTATGATTTAACTTAAAAATTTATTAGAAAAACTTTTCTAAAATCAAAAAATAAGTTCACTTTTATTTTCACCGTTCAAAATCTAAAACTAAATGAAAGATTAGTGGTGAAGAATTGTTTAATTAAAACTTTTTTATACTGAAAAATTTACACATTTTATTTATTTAATTTTTTTAAAAAATTAATCATTTTCAATTTGTCAATAATACTTTTCGAAATTCAAGCAATTCAATTTTATTCAGTTTTAAATTTTACAAGTTTAGATTGTAATATTTAAAATAGTTTAAACTTTTAGTACACTTTTTAATTTAAAGGATTTGTGTTTAAACAATTTTGATAAATGCCTCAAGAATAAACTAAAAACAATGACAAATTAGGACAATATTTTTTTCAAATTCAAGTCTTAAAAATGATCACATTTTAGAACTATGGTTAAATTCTAAAAGTTTAAATATAGTTAAAGTAATGGAAACTTTTAAGGGTTTCAGTAAATTTTTTAAAATATTATAATGTTTCGCGACTATGTTTTTTCAGTATTAGATGAAGTTCAGATTTGTTCAGGTTTCAAATTTTTCAATTATACATTTTTTCATTTTTAATATTTGTCATTTAAAACTACTTTTTATTTTTAAAGTTTTTTAGAATAATTTAATTTTAAAGATTTAGAATTTAAAAATGTTCTATTTTTAACAATGAATATAAAGGTGATTTTTTTTTACTTTAGACAAATTCGTCTAATTAATTTTTATGTTAAATCATAATTTTTTTAATTTTATAACAAATTAGATTTATAGAATATAAGAAACTTTTACATTACAAATTTCAATACAGTTTTTAAGTTCAAATTCTCAAATTTTAATCGTTTTGATTTTAAAATGATTAAAATTCAAGAGTTTTCACTTATAACTTATTCAATTTTGAATGCTTTTAATGATAAATCATACAATTTTTATTCCTCTGAATTTTAAATGATCTATTTCTGAAAATTTTAATAGGAAAATATTCCATTTCTAACGTTTTGAAATTGTCCTATTTTTAAAGAATAATCTGAAATCATTAAATTTCAAGATTTTTGAATTCAAAATAAAATAAATCAATTCTAAACGTTTTGAATTAGAAATCAGACATTTTTAACTTTTTCCTAAAAAAATTGCCCAAATTGAACAATTTTAAGTTTAAGGTTTTGAATTTTAAAACCTTCTGTTTAAAAATTTGTAAAATTGAAAATTATCCAATTTTGAACTCTTTTATTCAGAAATAATATAAATTGAAATCGTTTGGATTACATTCAAAATATTGTCTTTTTTTTAAATGTAACCTAATCTAAAATAGTTTGAATTAGAACGTTTTCAATTCAAAATCATTGATTATATTTAAAAAAATTATAAATGCATTTAATTCGAAATTATCAAGATCTCATATTAGTGTTTCTCATCGTATATTGGCATTTTTAATTTAAAAAATTAGATTTTGAAGAAGATTCACAACTAATTACAATTTAAAGTTATTTTAGCGTCTTACACCAAAAGTGGTATTTTAAACATATAATTATTATAATATAAACAAGATTTAGAATATTTGAACAATTTTGGATTATGTTACAGTTTGTCGTCGGAAATTCGTATTTCTGATTCGCGTCGACTAGACACAGCGTTTTAATTTTTAAAAAGTATTTTAAAGAAAATTCTAAACTTTTTACTAGTTTAGGTTGTGTGATCGTTTTATAAGAAAATTTTTAATTAAAAAAAATCATTGTAATTTGAAGATTCATAACTTTTAAACAATTGTATTTTATGTTAACATTCATTATCGGAAATTGGTGATTTTAAACAGAAAACGTTAGGATTAAAATAAGATTTAGAATCTTAAACAATTTGTAAAAATTTGTATTTTTTATCAAAATTACAATTATCAAAAATATTGTTCTATTATTTTTACTTGTATTAATATTATTTTATATTTTACTCATAAAATTTTATGAGACTAGGAAAAATATTGGGTATGGCGCGCGTGTTTCTTTTTCTGGTTAAGATATACTTTTGTTACAAAATTTCTTTTTCATAATTATTTCAATCAACTTATGATCGAAATTTGAAAACATATAATAATATCAGAAGTTCTTCTAACATTTAATTTGCATTTCAATAAAAACCAGATTGTAAATCAATTTTTACAAAAAAAATCTGCCTTTTGCGACAAATCATAAACGTTTTATACGTACATCGCTATTATAAAATCAAAAAAAAAACTATGGAAATTTTACATATATTACCAGTTGCATAAATCAGGCACTAAAATATTTGAATCTCTTACAACTCCATTAAAGTGCGTAGTCACTGCGAAAAAATTGCACTCTTTTCACATATATAACACTAAAATTAACTTTCACCTGAACTTGGAATTAAATCTTATCATTGTAATTTTTAAGTAACCGCGCTCGCATATTGTCGATACTGAAATCGTTTCGATTTTCATTCTTTTTCTTTAATTTCTTTTATTTAAATTTTTATCAGATACATTTGTAGATGAAAAAAAAGTGAAATGAAGTTGCAAAATCTTATCTTTTATTTCATAATATCTACGTATTTGATTATTATTAGCTCGCGTCTCATCAATATCGATAATGTTTAGGATACGTTTTTCGAATACTTGAATATTTTTAAAAATCTCAATTTCTTCCGAATTCGCGGTATTAATTTTTTAATCGAATTTGTTCCAGTTCACACGAAATTTGCGAAATAATGTGCCACTGAAATTTCGAAAGACCTTTTTGCGTCGAAATTCTCTCGGTTCATAAATGAAACTAAGCAAAATGATGTTAATTCGAGAATATTTACGGCCAGATTATTGTGAGACGTGAGATGTCAGTTGTCAAGTCATTCGTGATTAATGCACCTAAAGATAAGGAGATAAGGAGAATCTGACTTTTTCGCTCATTTCAAAAAAATTAGTTTTTTACCAGAACTAATCCGCCAATCTCCTACTATCAATCGGGAATGTTTAGCTTGTATCTAAAATATATTTTTGTACGTGGAAAATGAGGTGACACTTACTTTTTTAAATCAAAATAGCGATATTTTTTTAATTTCTATGCATTTTCAAAAATTTTAAAGGTTTCATGAGTTGTTTGAAAAAAAATACTTTAAAACCCGTGTCATTTTTGTAATTTATAAAATATATAGAGACCTTTTCTTTATTAAGTTTATCCCCTTTTTTGTACTCTTCAAGATCCATAAAAACATTAAAAAGTACAAAATGGCAAATTTATTTTAGAAAAAATTTTAATGCTCAAAAAAATATATATATCATAAATTTGACGTTTTTTATTCCTTCTTAAAGGAAAACAATTCTTTTTTTTTAAACCTGGCCTTTTTACAATATTTGTGATTTATTTTTTGAGAGAAATTTGGTTCAAAACCTTGCCTTTTTGAAACATTTTGAGATCAGAAGGTTTATATATTTTCAGTTTATCCAGTTTCTTCCAATCTTTAAATATCCTCAAAAAAACTTGAATACAAAAATCTTAACTTTATTTTCGATTATGTTTTTTTTTCAAAAACCTTGCCATTTTTGCAATTTTTGATTTAGAAAGGTTTTTTTTTATTCAGTTTATCCAGGCTTTTCCACTCTTTCAAAATCCATAAAAATGCTTATAAATAATAACAATTAAAACGTTATATTGAATTAAAAAAATTGTCAAAAACCCCAATTTTTTATTTTTTGAAATTTGTAGGAATAATGTGTCCTGATATCTTCTGCTTACCATATATTTTTCATTTGGTATTTGTTTGCCTTTTGGGGAGCAAAAGGTATTTTTCATTTTTTTTTAAATAATTTTTTTCTCCCGAAAAACAAAAAAAAATACCTGACGAGAAACGTTTAGCCAGTAGAATGTTTTATTAAATTTTATTTCTACAAATGTCAGAAAAAACGTGGGGTTATTAGGAAAAAATTGCTTCTTTTTTTTAATTCAAAATAGCGTTCCCATTTTATTATATTCTCATCAGAGAAGGTATTAGATTTGTGTAAAGTTTTCGCCCCCCCCCCCCCCCCCTCTTTTTCGAGTTCGCCACTTTTGCCGGGCCGGCACTACCGACATGGCGAT
>JAAAKG020110194.1:0-15495 GCA_010014905.2 Druon quercuslanigerum
TAAGATTAAAAAAAAAGGTTGAGATAAATAATTGTTTAAATATGTTAAATTTATTGAAACAATTAAGAATTGTATAAAAAGCGAACGTCAAAAGTTCTCTAGTCTCATAAATGGCCCAAAATTAATTAACAAAAATTTCTATAAAGTCCCGTTAATTTATGAAATTGTTTGGTAATTTATGGTAATATTATAGCTAGTTTATTGTAACTTACCGTAAATTACCCAAAATTTAATTTAAACATGTCTATAAATTTCTAGAATTTTATGGAAATTTTTGCTCATTAATAATAATTTTATAGGTAAATATGTTAACTTACCATAAGTCACCCAAAATTCATTTTTAAATTTTTTATAAATTTCCGGAAATTTATCAACTTTTTGCTAACTTATGGTAATATTACAGATAATGTATGAGATTTTTTCATAAATTGCTCAAAACCGAGTTTATAAATGTCTAAAGATTTCCGTTATTTATCTTTTTGGTCAGTTATGGTAATTTTATAGATGAAAATTGTAAGTTGCTATAAAGTACGCAAAATTCAATTTGAAACATTTTTATAAATTTCGAGAAAATGAAATTTTTGGTCATATATGGTAATGCTGCAGGTAATTTATGGAAATGGACGATAAATCAAATAAAGTTAAATTACAAAATTTCTATAGATTTCCGGATATTAATGAACGTTTTAGTTAAATTATGGTATTTTTACAAGTAAATATAGGAACTTAACATAAATTATCAAAAATTTAATTTAAACAGTTTTTGATCATTTATATACTAATATTACAGGTATTTTGTGATAGCTTACTATAAATTACCCCAAAAGTTATTTTAAAACATTTCTATAAATTGCCGAAAATTCAATTCAAAAATATCTATACATTTCCTGAAATTTTGGGTTAGTTAAGGTAATACTAGAGGCAATTTATGGTAACTTACAATTAATTGCCTAAAATTAAATGAAAAAAGGTTTATAAATTCCCGGACATTTTTGAATTTAATTTTTGGGAATTTATCGTAAGTTACCATAAATTAGACCAAATTTATTTTTAAACATTTTTCTAAATTTCCGAAAATTAATGAAATTTTCAAATTTTATTTTGGGCAATTTATGGTGAGTTATAATAAATTACCTGTAATATTACCATCAATTACCAAAAATTTCATAAATTTCGGGAAAATTATAGAAATGTTAAAAAATAAATTTTGTGTAATTCAAGATAAATCATAAATGGCCCAAAAATAAATCTAAAACTTTCCTTTTATTCACGGAAATTTATGAAATTTATTGGTAATTTCTAGTGATGTTGCGCAAAATTAAATTGGATAATGTCTATCAATTTCCGGAAATTTATGAAATTTTATGGTAATTTCGGATAATATTACAGGTAATTATAATAACTTGACATAAATATCTCATAATCAAAGTTTAAAATATCTATAAATTTTCGGAAATTTTTGAAAATTTTTTTGTTGAATTTTGGGCAATTTATGGTAAGTTACCATAAATTGCGCAAAATTCAATTGTTAAAATTTCCATAAATTTCCGGAAATTTATGAAATTTTTTGGTGTTTGATGATTATATTACAGGTTATTTATGGTAAATTAACATAAATTTCCCAGAATTCTATTTAAATATGTCTACAAATTTCCGGTAATTTATGGAAATTTTCAGTCAGTTCTATTAATTTTACAGGTAGTTATGGTTACTTACCGTATGTTACCTAAAATTAGATTTCAAATATTTTTATAAATTCAGGAAGTTTATTAATCTTACCACATATTGCCAAAATTTCAATTTGAAAATGTCTACAAATTTCCGGAAATTCATAGCAATTTTTCAATTAATTTTTTTGCAATTTTTCGTGAGTTACTATGAGTTAAAAACAATGAATTTGTTAAAATTTCTATAAATTTCATGTAACTTATGGAAATTTTTGGGCAATTAAGGTAATTTTATGGTAAAATATGGTAACTGACCATAAATTACGTATAGTTCAATTTTAAACCTTTTTATACTTTTCAGGAAATTTATAATTTTTTGGTAATTTATAGTAATATTACAGGTAATTTATGGAAACTTTCCATAAATTGCCAATTATCCAGTTTAAAAATGTCTATAGATTTCCGATATTTAACTTTGCGGTAATTTATGGCAATTTTACAGGTAAGCATGGTATATTACCTAAAATTACGCAAAATTCAATTTTAAACCTTCATAAAATTTTGGAATTGTATGTCATTTTTGGGCGATTTATTGTAATATTACAGGTAACTTTTCTTTTGGAAACTGAAAATAAATTACCTAAAGTTCAATTAATGTTTTCAAACAAATTTCCCGAACTTGTAAGAAATTTCTGATAATTTTCGGTAATTTGCGGTAATTACCGCAAAATTTGACTATCTGCATCTAAAATTGCCTTACAGTTCCTACAGCGAGTGGGCTGATTACAAAGCTACACAAAAAAATCTTTTTTCTGATCTGAACGTCAAACCATGTTTACTATATTGGGGGGGAGGGGGTGTCGCTAAATCGGAATCCGAAGTCCTAAAACCCCCACCACGTCAGGGTTCTGAAATAACCTTAAAAAAATCGCCTAACTATTTTTTTAAAGTATCTTTTTCCGCGCCTGGAGGTCAAATCACGTTTATTATATGGTTTTAAGGTCACTGAATCCGAACCCGCGATCCAACAAACCCCAGCACGTCATGGTTCTGACATAAAATCAACAAAAGTCTCGTGAAGTTTTTTTCGAGTCCCGGGGTCAGACCATATTTATTATATGTTTTTGGGGCCGCTCAATCCGAGTCCGAGGTTAAAAATACCCCAGAACTAACGTCAAAACCGCAAAGCTTTTAATAGCTTAGATTACGAGGTATTTTGAAGGTTGTGTCGAAATATAATAAATAAAATAATAATCAAAAATATAATAAATATGGTCTGACTCTCGGACTTGAAAAAAATGGTATGTGGTTTTTTTGAGGTTTTCACAGAACCATGACGTGCTGCGGTTTTTTGGACCTTGAATTCGGATTCAGCGACCTCAAAGACATATAGTAAACATGGTCTGACCTTGAGATAAGGAAAAAGATTTTGTTGTGTGGCTGTTCGCCGTAAAATGCGAGGTCATGGATGTAGAATTTTTACTATTCACGTCACTTTTTATTACCTAGGGAGTAAAAAGTAGAGCTTGAGCTTTGCTTCATAGCCATCGAAAAGGGCTGAAATCATGCATCTGTCATAAAAAATATATTATTTTCAAAAATAAGAGCCACCTTAATAATCACAGGTATTGATTTATCATTACAATATGGTATAACAGAGGCTATTTATTTGCTCTAGATGTCCAAAATGTGCGATGATCTTTGCATTTCCTCAAGACGTCACAAAACACACCAAAGACGGCGCGTGTGATCCAATAGAAAACTCAAATGTTGTTTTGAGCGATGTAGAATGGAGATGTAATAAGTGCAATTTTGCGACCGATCTGCAATCCGAATTTATCTTCCATGAAGCTCTTCATGAAGGTCCTCTGCAATCTGAAGCCGGTGAGCCTGGAACTAGCAAGTTAGGAAACTACCGATGTCCTCTTTGCAAGAAGTGTTTCTCCAAGGCCAGTCTGCGGAATCATATCAGGGGCCATACCGGTGATCGTCCGTTTCCTTGTACCAAATGCAGCCTTAGTTTCGCGAGGAGAAATGACTTGAATATTCACCGAAAGATTTGCGAGGGTTTCGAAAACTCAGAGTTGGAGGATGAGTCTGGTCGACGGAGGGACTTTGCCTGTCCAGAGTGCAAAAACGCCTTCTTTACCAAGTAAGTTTCTCAGTTTGTTAATGCTTAATTCGAGGGCTGCTACATATACGCTTTTAGTTATTTTTACATTCTTATCAGAGAAGGTATTAGATTTGTTTAAAATTTGAACCCTACCCCCCTAACCCACCGTCTCGTTTTAGTCAAATGTCTTTAAAAACGATAAAAAACGATTAGATTGGCCTTTATTAAACGCTTTTAGTGTTGAAAATTGAAGATCAAGTTCGTTAGCCAGCAATTTTGGATACAAATTCAAAAAGTTAGTGCACTTTCCAAAATTTTGAGACCTTTTTTTAAGATTTCAAAATTCTGTGGACGGCTTTCCGTAGTACTCGGGTGATTGAACAGTTTATCTCAACGAGTTTTTTCGATAAAAATAAAGTTGTCAGGGTTATAGCATTTTCGAAATTGAAAGAAACAAACACAAATGAACATTTCAAGCCAAACAAGGCACGCTGTGAAAAAAAGTCTAGAGAACAAGAATGTTGGCTTTTGAAAGCCCTACAAGATTATCTTAAGAACATTAATCGAAGAAAATTATGCACCCAAGAAAGATCTGCAAATTTGTTTTTGATCACTTTTTTATAAGACTGGTAGTTTTAGTTTCATTAGCAAAAAAGCAACATTCAAATTGAAAAATATGAAATTTTTGGACAAACGACGCAAGCTACGAAAAAGAGAAATAATAAAACATTGTTCATGCAAAAAAGAGCTACAAATTTGTTTTTAATCGTTTTTTGATAGGATGCGTAGTTTTGTTTCTGATCTTAAAAAGAAAAATTATAAATAAAATAACTAGGTTTTTGTACATGCGGCACAAGTTAATAAAAAATTTAATTTATATTCAAATTTAAATTGAAAATTAAATATTTAAAAAAAGTCATTAAATTAAATAAAACGTTGTTTGTCCAAAAGGGGCTACAAATTAGTTTTTAATCGTTTGTTTATAGAATCTGTTGTGTTGTTTCTAATCTTAAAAATGAAAATTATAAATAAAATAACTAGATTTTTGTACATAGGGCACAAGTTATTTCAAAAATGAAGAGACAAAATTTACTCATCGGAAAAAGAGCTACGGATTTGTAAATAATAATTTTTTGCTCGAACTTTGAGTTTTTTTGTAAGTAAAAATAACATTAAAAAAAAAGAAAATTAAGTTTTTTTAAAAAGGACAGAAGGTACGAAAAAAATTTAATAGATCAAAGTTTTTTCAGCTAAAAAGATCGACAAATTTGTTCATAATCATTTTTAGATAGGGCAAGTAGATTTTCTTTTATTCGTAAAAAATAAGTTTAAAAGTAAAAGAAATTACATTTTGATGAAAACTACACAGGAGACGAAAAAGGAAATGAGAATACAATTTATTTCATATAAAAGTGTTGAATATAATGTAGAACGGTTCCCATTTGGACAAAATCGAGAGAATGTGTTCGTTAAAGCCGTAGGAGCTTTAACAGAAGAGAATTCACAATAACAAAATTACATTTGTCGATGAATTGACCCTTAATTAAAAAATTCTGTGCAAATTTGTGGTAAAATACAAAGACTGAGCGCGTAGCGCAAGGTAAGTACATTATCGAGCGCGAAGCGCGAGATCCAACATTCGCGCGCTCTCGGCGCCCTCAAACGCTCAAATGAGCATGCGCGACTGGCAGATTTTTTTATCTTATTTTAGGTAAGGTGGAGAAAGGGATGGAAAAATAGTTCGAAGGAAAGTGGGAGAAGCAGGGACAAATAAGGAGAGGGTAGTGCAGAAAATTGAGGGGAGAGTAGTGAGGAAAATGAGGAATGAAGTAGTAGAGGATGTGAGGAGATACGATGGGAGGTGAAGTAGTGGAAGCGAGGGTAAATGAGATGATGGAAGTAAGGGAAGTGAGGGGCATGAGGTTAGTAGAGTTAGGGTACACAAGAGAAAATGAGAAAAGAAAAAGTAATGAAAGATAGGTAAAATAAGAAAAGAAGAAGTACGAGAAGTGAAAGAATATAAGGCGAGATTAGGTAGGGGAAGTGAAAGAATATAAGGCCAGATTAAGTAAGGGGAAGTGAGGGATAAGAAAGGAGAGTAAATGAAAGAAGGGAAAAATAGAGGAAGTAATGGGTGATGAGGTGTGGGAAAATTGAGAAAAAGATGGAGACTAAGTAGATGATGTGAGAGGAAATTAGAAAGGAAAAGTAAAGAAAGTACGGAGAAGTAGGAGAAATGATTGTAGTGAGGGAATATAGTGAGGTGAGTGAAGGGTGAGATATTTGTTTCAGGCAGGTGAGGAGGGGAGGGAAATTGGTGCCCAGGAAAGGGAAGTAAAGGAAGGGGAGTGTTAGTTAAGGAAATGATGAGAAGTAGAAGTAGAGGTAGAAGAACTAGTAGAGGAAGTAAGTCGATATGATGGGAGGGGAAGTAGTTGAAACGAGGGTAAATTAGACGATGGAAATGAGGCAAGTGAGGGAATGAGTGCAGTGGAGTTACGATACATGAGGGGAATTAAGAAAAGGAACAGTAATCCAAAAGAGGAAAAATAAGAAAAGAAGAAGTAGGAGAAGTGAAAGAATATAAGGCGAGAAGAAGTAGGAGAAGAAAGGGGTTAGGAAGTAGAGTAAATGAAAGGAGGAAACAGTAGAGGCGGTAAAGGGTGATGAGAAGAGGGAAAATAGAGGAAAAGGGGGAGAGTAAGTAGATTAAGGAAGGGGAAATTAGAAAGGGAAAGTTTCTTGAAAGTGCGGAGAAGTACGGAAAATGATTGAAGTGAGAGAAACTAGTGAGGCGACTGAAAGGTGTGATAGTTGGTTAGGACGGAAAGGTGGGAAGGGAAAGTAAAGGTTAGGAAAGGAAAGTAGGGAAAGGGGAGTGTTAGGTGAAAGGCTGAGAGGGAAAGTAGGGGAAGTAGGGAAAATAGGGGAAAGTAGGACAGGAAAGGGGAAACTAGGGTTAGTAGAGGTGGAAAAGTGTGGCGCACTTTTATGGTGAAACACTGTTGTTTAAAATGAATCGATGTTGGTTAAAGTGGTCATTCTAGTAACTATCCCCGAAAAAACGCTATTTTTGTGCATTTTTATGAGATTATCTTTTAGTTATTTTTTAGTAAACAAATTCACCAAAAAAACTAAACGATGAGAAGTTTATTTAAATAAAAAAAAAATTTTTTAACGATGGAAAGTTAAACTGAATTAATTTTATTAGTGATTAAAGTTCCGGCTACTAGTTCTAATAAAAACCCTCCAGTTTTCTCTGTTAGAGGCCTCTTTTTTGCAAACTAGTCACTCATAACCACTTTTTAGCTTGAATCATTTCTTTTTCCCACTTTTTAGCCCGTTTATAGTTTTATAAAGATACTTAATTTTTTTATATTCTGCATCAGCTAAAATCGACTGGAAAATGCGAGATGCCATGAAAGACTGCGAAGATGCGGAATGAATAAATATTTATAAATACTTGAGTATGAATTTAGATTTAGTATGATACTGGTCTTTCAGAATTTAGAACGCAATTTCAAGTCTAAAAAGAACACATAACTATCACGTGAACAGTAAGCGGACGTGTATAAATAAACGAACGAGCATTTGGGGAAAAGTAGAAGACAATAAACGCTCCGGAGCCGCGAACTAGCCGCGAAGCTCGTGTAGTAGTAAAAGTGTCCTCGCTGCATAACTGTAAAATAAAGGACCGTGTCCGAAGTTGCGAGTAGAGCGGGGAAGGCAGAAAAGGATAGAAAAGGATAGAAAAGAAGGAGCGAATGGAGGAAGCGAAGGAGAGAAAGAAATAGAGAGAGAGAGAAAGAGAGTCAGGAGGGATCTCTATATTCATCTAGTGAAGTTAGGGTCTCAGAGTAAGACAAAGAGAAGGTGTAAACTAGAAAGAGATTTTTTTTGTATGAAATATTAATTAATAGGGATTAGTGATCTCGATTAAAATTATTATTTATTTATCTATTATTTCGAGCCTATCAATCAATTCTTATCAATCTGATTGATCGAATGATTCGTATCATTTTTTGGCACTCAAAAGGATTTTCAACAATTCTGAAAGATATAAAGCGATCTCTAAGATTTCAAATAATTTTACGCGACTTTTAGTGAATTTAAGAGATTGTAAAGGATTTCTAGATATCCTCAACTATTTGGAAGGATTTCTAATGATTCAAAGCCTTTTAACGAGATTTTGAGAAATCTGAAGAGATTTGAATAAACTTCAAGAGATTTTAAAGGACTTCCAATCTTTTAATGATTTCTTAGGATTTCAAAGTATTTTAAATCGTTTAAAAATTTGAAAAGGAATTAAAGAAACTTCTATGAATTTTAAAGAATTTCATTGGTTTTCGAAGGACTTTCAAACATTTCAAGAGAAAAAATCCTTTATTGTTAAAGTTTTTCTAAAGATATACTGGAATTTTCCAGCATTTGAAAGATTTCAAATAATTTTTATAAGATATTGAAGGATTTTAAGAGACATTATTTAATTTTAAATGGTGAAAATCTTTTTAAGGGATTAAGAAAAATTTCATAAGTTTTCGAAGCAGTTAAAAATTTGATAAAGAATTTTAAAGGATTTTAAAAAAAATCATGGAATTTGAAGATATTTTAATGAATTTCAATGGGGTTTCAGTAATGTTCAAATATTTTAAAGAATTTTAGAATTCTAAGAAATGATGAATGATTTACCAGGATTTTAAAGGTTTTTCCAAAATTAACAAAAAATTATGGATTTAAGGACATATTATTGAATTTTTAAGGATTTCAGTTGTTCATAAGCTATTTTTGAATATTTAATAAGATTTTAAAGAATTTTAGGAGACTGTAAAAGATTTCCAAAGATTTTAAAGAGGTTTACGAGATTTCAATAAATTTTATAAGATTTTATAAGATTTAATTAATTTTCAAGGGATTTCTAAAGAATTCAAAGTATTTCGAAACCTTTTAAAGAATTTTAAAGGAATCTAGAAAATGTAATGGAATTTAAAAATATTTCAAACATTTTTAATAAGTTTAAGAAATTTCTTAACTTATAAAAGGAGTTAAAAGGATATCAAGACACTGACATAGTCATAACGATTTTCAAAGATTTTCCGGAAATTGAAAAGATTTCAGATTAATTTATAAGATTTTGACGTATTTTAAGAGATATTATTTAATATTTTTTAAGGAATTAGGAAAATTTTCACAAGATTTCGAAGCAATTTAAAAATTTATGAAGAACTTTTAAGGATTTTAGAAAAATTCATGAATTGTAGGGGTTTTAGGAAATTTTAAGAAGATATTTTTAATTATATAACAGTTTAAAAGGATTCTCAAAGGTTGCTAAGGCTTTTAAAGAATTTCAAGATAATATAAAAGATTCCCAATGATTTTCAAAGTTTTCCCGAAATTGTACAGTTTTTGAGAGATTTTAATAGACTTTATTTAAATTAATAAAATAATTTTTTAATCTTTAAAGAATTTCTGAACATTCCAAAAGATTGCTAAGTACTTCAAAAGCTTCTAAATAATTTTAAATTATTTTATGAAATTGTCAGGAATTTTAAAGGATTTCCAAAAATTTCAGCAGTAGTAATTTATTTATTTAATTTATTTATTTAATTAGTAATTTACAAAATTTTAGAGGATTTCAAGAGATATTATTGAATTTCATTGGATTTACAGAAATTCCTCTTCAAGGGATATTGTCAAGTTTCCAAATATTTCAAAGGATTATATGAAATTTTTAGCAAATTTTAGGGGTTTTAGAGGATTTTGAAAGATTTGCAAAAATTTCGGAAAATTTTGCCAGGTTACAAATGATTTTTAGGGATCTTAAAGATTCTTAAAAAATTCCGAATGATTGAATATAATTTCTAAATATTTCAAAGATTGTTATGGACTTTCGCAAGCAACATTTAGAGAGTTTAAAGCATTTTAAGAAAATTTTGAAAGATTTAAAGAAATTCCCAAGCTCTGGAACAGTTGGACGAGATTTTAGAAAATTTTGAGAGATTTTAAAGGATCTCCAGAGACTTCTGAGGATTTTGAAAGATTTGCAAAAATTTCGAACAATTTTCCGAGGTTACAAGGGATCTCCAAGATTGTGAAGAGATTTCGAAAAAATTTATAGAATCTTTAAGGATTGCAAAAATTGTTTACATAATTAAGAAAAATGTTAATGGATTTTAAGAAATTTGGTAATGATTCTAAGGGAAGTGTTTTTAAGACATTAAAAAAAATTTAATAAGATTTCGAAGCCTTTCAAAAATTTAATAAGAATTTTAAAGGATTTTAGAAATTGTCATTAAATTTGAAGATATTTCAAAAGAAATTTCCGTGATTAGTAAGGAATTTTCAAACGTTTCAAAGGGATTGTAAAGCATTTTAAGAGATTATAAAAGATTTTTAAGGACTTTTTGTAATAAAAAAAATTTCGAGGGATTTTAAGAGATATTATTAAATTTTGAAGGATTTCAATTTTTGTTGAACGATCTTAAAAGATTTCATAGGATTTTGACAAATTTTAAGTGGTAGTAAAAGATTTTTAAAGATTTTACAGATCTTTATAAGATTTCAATGAATGTTAAAAGATTTAAAAATAATTCATTCTTTTTCAAGATATTTCGACAGAATTCAAAATATTTCAAAACCTTTTAAAGAACTTTAAATGAATTTTGAAAATTTAATGGAATTTAAAAATATTTTCAACGTTTTTAATAATTTTAAGAAATTTCCTAACTTTTAACAGGAGTTAAAGGGATATCAAGACACTGACATATTCTTAAGGATTTTAAAATGTTTTCCGGCAATTTAAAAGATTTCAGATTAATTTACGAGAGTTCGATGGATTTTAAGAGCTATTGTTTTATTTTTGAATATTAAAATGGTTTTAAAGGAATTTTCAAAGGGAATGTAAAGGATAACAAGAGCCTGTGAGATATTTTAAAAAGCTCTGAAGAACTGTAGGTGTTTTAGGAAATTTAAGGAGAGATTTTTAATTATATCACGGTTTAAGAGGATTCTCAAAGATTTAAATTAATAGAACAATTTTTTAATCTTCAAAGAATTTCTGAACATTCCAAAAGATTGCAAAGTACTTCAAAAGCTTCTAAATAATTAAAAATTATTTTACGAAATTGCCAGGAATTTTGAATGATTTCCAAAAATTTCAAGAGATTGGGAAAGATTCCCAATTATTTTCAAAGTTTTGCCGGCATCTTTAAGTATTTCAAAGTAATTTAAGCAATTTTAGAGGATTTTAAGAGATATTTTTGGATTTTATTGGACTTACAGAATTTTCATTTCAAGTGATATTGTGAATTTTCCAAATATTTCAAAGGATTATACGGAATTTGTAGTAAATTTTAGAGGTTTTATGGGATTTCGATGGACTTTAGCAAGCGGTTTTCAGGGAGTTTAAAGGACTTTAAGAACATTTTTAAAGATTTTAAGAAATTTCTAAGGTTTGGTAGAGTTGGACAAGATTTTAGACAAATTTGAGAGACTTTAAAGGATTTCCAGGAGTTTCTGAGGATTTTGAAAGATTTGCAAAAATTTCAAACAATTTTGCGAGGTTACAAGAGATCTCCAAGATTGTTAAGAGATTTCGAAAAATTTTATCGAATTTTCAAGGATTGTAAAATTTTTTTACGAAATTTAAATAAATGTTAATGGATTTTGAGAATCCTGGTAATGAATTTAAGAAAAGTGTTTTCAAGACATTAAAAAAAAATTATTAATTATTATAAGCCTTTCAAAAATTTGATAAGAATTTTAAAGGATTTTAGAAAATGTCATTGAATTTGAAGATTTTTCAAAAAAAAATTTCCATGATTATTAAGGAATTTTCAAACGTTCCAAAGGATTTTAAGAATTTTCAAAGATTTAAAAATAATTCATTGTTTTTCAAGGGATTTTGAAAAAATAAAAAATATTTGAAAACATTTTGAAGAATTTTATAGGCTTTAAGGAAATTTTCATGTTATGGGAAAATCTTTTCAACGATTTTAATGATTTTCAAAGGATTTCCAATCTTTTAAAAGGGTTTAAAAAGTATTTTAAGACACCGAGAAATACTTTTGAGGATTTCTAAGGGTTTTCTGGAAATTTATAAGATTTTCGATTTATTTGCTGGAATACGAGGGATTTCAAGAGATATTATTTTATTTAAAAGAATTTGAATGGTTTTAAAGAATTCTATGGTTTTTCAAAAATTTCAAAAAAAGATTATACAATATTTCAATTGGTTTAAATGGATTATCAAAGATTTCGAAGCCTTACAAGGATTTCAAAAGATTGTGAGAGATTTACAAAGATTTCCAATGTTTTTTAATTTTAAAGGAATAATTTTCAATCATTTCAAAGACTTTCGAAGTATTTCAAAAACTTTTAAAGAATTTTAGACGACTTTTAATTAGTTTTAAGTTTTTTTATTTATGAAATAATCCCAAGAATTTTCATGGGTTTTCCGGAATCTTTGAAGATTTTAGAACTCTTTACGAGACATCGAGGTATTTCAAAATATATTATTTAGTTTTGAAGAATTTAAATGATTTCTAAGGGATTTTCCAAAATTTAAGATTCTATAGGATTGCAGGAAACTGAATTATTCTATAGGGTTTCAAGGGATTTCCAAATTGAAATGTCAAGAAACTCTGAAAGATTTTTAAAGATTTTAAACAATTTGACAAATTTTCAATGAATTTAAAAGAATTTTGATATATTTAAAAGGAATTTCTAAACAATGAAAGAATCTTCACAGAAATTTAAGATATTCTAAATAATTCCCTCGGACCTTAAGTATATTATTAATGTAGAACATTTTTAATATTTCAGAATTTTCAGAGATTTTCAAATATTTTAAACAAAATAAACGCATTTGAAAAGATTTCAATTTCTTCTAGATGTTCGAACATTTCAGAAAATTTTCAGATTTCAAATGACATAAAGGGATTAATAAAATAATTTTTTAATCTTTAAAGAATTTCTGAACATTCCAAAAGATTGCAAAGTACTTCAAAAGCTTCTAAATAATTTTTAAATGATTTTACAAAATTGTCAGGAATTTTAAAGGATTTCCCAAAATTTTAAGTAATTTAGTAATTTACCAAATTTTATGGGATTATAAGAGATATTATTGGATTTACAGAAATACCACTTGAAGGGATAGTTGTGAAGTTTCGAAATATTTCAAAGGATTTTTGGAATTTATAAAAAATTTCAGAGGTTTTAAAGAATTTTGAAAGATTTGAAAAAAAATCGAACAATTTCGCGAGGTTACAAGGGATCTCCAAGATTGTTAAGAGATTTCAAAAAATTTTATAGAATCTTTAAGGATTGCAAAAATTTTTTACAGAATTTAAAAAAATATTAATGGGTTTTATGAAACTTGGTAATGACATTGAATTTGAAGACATTTCAAAAAAAATTTCTATGATTATTAAGGAATTTTTAAACGTTTCAAAGGATTTTAAAGCATTTTAAGAGGGATTTTAAGAGTTATTATCAAATTTTATGGATTTCAATTTTTGTGGAACGATCTTGAAAGACATGATTGTTTTTCAAGGGATTTCGAAAGAATAAAACATATTTCAAAACATTTTGAAGAATTTTAAAGGCTTTAAGGAAATTTCATGTTATGGGAAAATATTTTCAACGATTTTTATAATTTTTAAAGGATTTCCAAACTTTCAAAAGGATTTGGAAGGATTTCAAGACACTGAGAAATACTTTTGAGGATTTCTAAGGGTTTTCCGGAAATTTAAAAGATTTTCGATTTATTTACGGTAGTTCGAGGGATTTCGAAAGTTATTATTTTATTTTAAAGGATTTAAATGGTTTTAAAGAATTTTATGGATTTTCAAAATTTCAAAAAAAGATTATAAAATATTTAATTGGTTTAAAAGGATTATCAAAGATTTCGAAGTCTTATAAGGATTTCAAAAGATTGTGAGAGATTTACAAAGATTTCCAATGTTTTTTAATTTTAAAGGAATAATTTTCATACATTTCAAAGACTTTCGAAGTATTTAAACAAATTTTAAAGAATTTTTCTGGAATCTTTGAAAATTTGAGAACTCTTTACGAAATTTCGAGGTATATTATTTGATTTTGAAAAATTAAATGTTTTTTAAGGGATTTTCCAAAATGTAAGATTATATAGGATTGCAGGAGACTGAAAGATTGCCAAATATTTTTCAGGCTTTGAAGGGATTAAGAAAAATGTTAAGAGATTGTAAAGAATTCTATAGGATTTCAAACGATTTCCAAATTGAAATTTCAAGAAACTCTGAAAGATTTTCAAAGATTTTAAAGAACTCTATAGGATTTCAAAGGATTTCCTAATTGAAATTTCAAGAAACTCTGAAAGATTTTTAAAGATTTTAAACAATTTTACGAAATTTCAATGTATTCAAAATAATTTTGATATTTTTAAAAGGAATTTCTAAAAATTGAAAGAATCTTTAAAGAAATTTAGGAGATTCTAAATAATTCCCTCGGACTTTCAGTATTATTACTCCAAAATTTTTTTAATATTACAGAATTTATAGAGATTTTCAAATATTTTAAACAACAGAGACAAATTTGAAAGGATATTAATTTTCCTTTAATTTTAAAAAATTTCAAGGGATTTTAACGGACTTTAAAATATTTTAATAGATTCCAAAAAATTTCAATTAACGTCACAAGTCCTGGGATTTGTATAAATTTCAAGAACTGTATGAAATTTCTAAAGAGTTTAAAATAATTATACCTCATTTTAAACATTCTTGTCAGATTTAAAAGATTACACAAGAGTTCCGAATTTTCCAAGAGATATAATTTTAAACAGATTTCATGATGAAGTTTGAAAAATAAATGATTTATTACTGTCGATTTAAAATAAGTATTATTGTTAAAAAATCGACTCTAGAACGTTTATTTAACGTCGATAATTTCAGGTCAATAATTCGTAAAAACCAAACCATTAATAAAAACATTAATATTTCCAATTACTTTCTAGATATCGTCATTTTAATGTTAAATATATGAACTTCTTTAAATTCACATAATTTCTTAATACGGAATCCGAAATTTCTTTTATTAAAAGTAGAATATAAATTTCGTTAAATTTAATTTTCATATCCCAAATAAAAAAATTATGTAAAAAAAGTACAACAGTTTTAACATAAAAATATCGATATCTCGAAATCTGTTCAATCTATTGATTTAAAATTTCCCGATTAGTGTTTCGCGCAAAAAATCTTATATGAATCCACATTCAAATCTTATCCTGTACATCGTAGTCTTGACCCACAATTTTGGGAATCGGTTCCGCTTTTTTTTTGAGACCCCCCCCCCCCCCTCACAAGGACTGCAGAAGGAAGCTGTACTGCCGTCCCAAATTCAAAATTCGTATCTACAGTTTCTAAAATTTTATGCAGAACGTGAAAACGCGTTTCATGTATTGCTGACAAGAATGAACATAATTTTGAGTAAAAGATGGATGTTTTAGACTAACTAAACGTTAAATTTTATATTTGAGCAAAAAAAACATTGACATTTTTTGCATTTTATATATGAATTTGCACTTACGATAATATCAGTTATCGATGTGTGATATGTCTAATTTTTATTTATTTATCTTTTCAATTCAAGGAGATTAAAATTTTTTCTATAAATGTACTTATACATAAGCATTTATTTTGAGGTTAGGAATGTTTTGCTTTTACCGCGCTTATACAAATTTGT
>JAAAKG020110205.1:0-15495 GCA_010014905.2 Druon quercuslanigerum
CTGAAATTTTACCGCGCTTTCGCTGGGATCGGGTGCAATTTTTCAGATTAACACCCGATCCTGGAAAAATCCTGGGTTGTCCTTATGACAAAATTTTACTTATATATATTTATATTTATATTTGTTCATCCGAACACTAATACCATTTTCATTAACCTTGATTCCTTCATTTATCTTATCCTTCATTTTTTTAAATGCCCTCAAAAAGTCCTCTATTTTTTAAAAAAAAGCCTTCTATTCCTCTATTTTAGAAAGAATAGAGACTGATCGCTGCTATACGATACAAAACTCATTTGAACCTTTCAAACTATAAAAATGCCCAACTGTGGCAGATAATTGATTACTTTATCACCCAGCAACTGTAGATTCGATTTATTTTAAATATTTACTGGTGTTATTTACGTCCGTTAGAATTAAGGGGAACTTTAACCGACTTTCACAAAGTGTATAGTTTATTTATAAATGTTATTTTCTCCTGAGACAGATCATTTTCGTTTGCGCAAATAATAATAATGTGGAAAATAAGTCTTCTAAAAATTCAATAACGTTATTTTTCTTTAGTATATTATGGGAGGTTTCCAGAGTGAACACTTATAACAAAAGAAATGTGGTAAAACAAATTTAAATTGAAACTTTCCAGTATGTTCAAATATGTATGTGAGCTATGTCTAACCTCGCAAAAATAAAATCGTTTATTTACGCAACAAGTATTATAATATAAAGAATTTGCAAAAGCAATTATAATACTTATAATTATACATTTCTTAACAATTTTCTAGAAGTATGCATAAAAGTATTTATAGAAGCATCTATAAAAAAGTAATGTTAGGTTTTCTGAGTGCAATATTGCCAATATTGCATATATTTTATGATTCGCCTAAATCAATTATGATTCTAAATTAACAAACTAAATAAATGAAAATCAATTTTTCGGAGGGTTAACGTCATTCATCCCATTCACTTACTTTTTCGCTTTCACACCGAGAGTCTCATAGACGTTTAACGTATCCAGACATACTAATGCACTATAAAAATAAACTCTTTAAGCCAAAAAACGTTCATACTTAATTATTTCGATTATTCTTATCAAACTGACCATTTATTTTCTTTAGCTTTAAATGTGCGGGACGTCACATCACGTGTTGTTTTTTGCTACGAGGACGTCATTCTTTCGTTTAAAAAATCGACATTTCTGGTCGATGTTTTGCCATTTTTAATAAATTATTATAAATTATTAAATAAACAAAATTAATATTTAATTTCACATTTACATTATGTATGAGTCAAGGTTTATAAAAAGCTTAATTGTAAGGCAAACAAAACTTTTGTGGATTACCCAATTTTCTTTCAAGATTAATACAGTGGTGGTTGTATACGCTGAAAAAATAAGTATCTCCATATTTTACCTAAAACATAGCTTTATTTAATATTTTTCCATTTCATTTTTTATAAAGCCAAATTGTAACTTACATGCTGTTGGTTTGATGTTGCAGGTTCTGTGAAATGAGCTTAAGGAAAGATATAGAAAAACTAACAAAATTATCTAAAGCGGATAATATTGAAGCTAAATTTCTTCCCTTAAGTGGATTAGGACGAGCGGAACAAGATCTTCAAATGAATAATCGTCCAGTGCGCCTTCGGAATGGCATTAATCGATCTCACGTAAGTGACCATGCTTATCTGTTAAAAAACTTTAATTAATTACATAAGAAAACAAAAAAAGTACAAGAAATATGAAAGGTCAACATGCAATCAAGAAAAATCTGAGAAGGGTGACAATATGGCATTAGTTAACAGCATGGCTCATGTTGTCATGTATTCAATATATTTCATATTTTCAATTTTTCAATTTAAACCAGTTTAACCCATGTCATAAAATTTATTGATACAATTAATAATATTAATATAATTAATATTTTAGCCACTATTATTCATAAATTATAATATATTTTGATTAAACTATTACAGTTCGAAGAAACTTTGGAAACGACGAAATATGAAGACTTAGAATATGATGAACACTATTCAGATGAAATCAGAAAGAGCTTACGCACAGTAAGTAAAAGACTCTTTTGTAATTTGCAGAAATCACTTTTGAATTTAATCAGTGTTCCATTTCATTTCGCCTAATAAGTCTGTTGCAACCTCTTTTTTAAGGATCATATTTAGATAGTGCTCAATTGAAGCGTGAGAAGTCAGATTGGAAAATGTCATTAGGTTCCGAGAAGATGGAGCAAGGAGATTTTTTTCACTTGAAGTCAACTTTGAACGATAATTAAAAATATAATTTTTGACTTCAGAAACAATTTGATTACCAGCTATTTAGTTGCTAAAACACCCTTGCTAATCGATAGTAATTATCTATGAATGGAATAATGAATCTCTTCTGTCCAGGATAAGATATTGGTTTTATTGGTCCCATGATGTTCGTGTGTATAACTTGAAGCAGACGTTTTGCCCTGTTTCCCGTTTTTTTTTTAAACGGCAAGTTTTCCATCTTAGCTACGATACATATTTACTTTCTAACATGGATTCATTGAATTTAACGTTTTCTAGATTATTTTCTATCATCTGTAATTTTTTCAAGCAGTTCAATGATGTATGACCTAATCTAACTTGCTTACACTTCCATTTTTTACAGAATTTTCTTACAACTACCCCCTAAAAACTAACATTCATCCACACTTCATCTCTAAGTCTCTCGCTTTTATAGCCTAGCCTTCCTCGCTTCGTCTCGCACGCGTGTCGCAATTTTCTCGATTTGCCTCGTATTGCTAGCCGCTGCTTCCGCCGCAGGTTAAATCCTTAAACTCCTTATAGTGATTGATCACATTTCTGAAAGTATTTCCAAGGTAAAATCTAAAAATGAGTTTTCAAAAATGTAGATACTGTTCGACATCCTGTTTTGTATTAATTTAACATGTTATTGTACAATAAAAAATTTGATAAAAGGATTGTTTTAAGCAAGAATTGCAAGATGCTTTTGTTCAAATGGTATTAGAGATAACGAGTGAGTGCCCACTCACTCTGAGCAGACCTAGCTGCTCTATAACTGAAATTAAAGAGACTAATTTATTTTCACATAATACCTGCTTTGAGTTTAAAAGGTCTCTCAGTTTGCAAAAAAATCTTGAGTATGAGCAAGCAAGTGGTTTTCGAATCAGACAAGAGATAATTTTCTTCCACTTTTAATTCTAAGGAAGCAGTCAACCTAACTGTGCAAGAAACTGCACATCCTAAAGTTCGAGGCGTGTCAGTGATTTTTTCTTAGCAAAGTCGCATTTGATTTGGCACATCTTACCAAAGGCTGAGCAGCTTCATCAATTGGCCAGATGTATGTACATGCTCAATGTGCAGCCTCTAAAGCATCACAAGATCCATGAAGTTGTACTTGACCAGATTTTGACAGAGAACATATCATGGTACTGAACTTTTTTTCAATGCCCTTAGGTATTTACTGAAGTCTTTTCAGAGAGTCTGGAACTCCTGAGAATAGCTGAACCTACGAGGTCTAAATTATGGAAAATTCTATCAATCGTAGATAAAATATTCCTCTTCGTAATTTTGTGGTGTGAAGTTTCAATAATTAAATATTTATTTCCATCCTTATCGGGATTCTAATGTAATACCCATTTTTGCGGAACCTTGTCAGTATGTATAGCTCGTTCTGGTATTTAAAAGGGTCAATTCATTGCAGATACTTGGCTCGTTAAAAGCTTCTTTTCGAAGCTAAAGCCATGCAGAAGAGAGAAGATGTGTGATTTTTCCTTTAAAACGATGTTCCTCGGCAATGGAGCTCGCTTCAGTGAGTATATCATCAACATACAAATTTCATATGGTGATGTCACTAGAAAGAGGTGGTACCATCCTAAAGTTTGTCATAACGCTTCCGTACTTCATCGCCGCGTAGCCAGGTGAATAACGTCACCATAATTTGTTTCTTTGACTGGGATTACTTCCATGTGTATTTGACTTTTATAATCTTCCAAGAAGTCGACGTATTTTTCTCCAAATTCTGCAATATTAAGTAATTTTCATTCCAAGGTCAAAAATCGCCTTTGTTATATGTCGTTTATATAACTCATGTCAGGGATGTCAGGGACATTCATATCATTTAAGGTTTTAAAATTGTATCATAGACCGTAACGGAATTGTGAAGTTCATTGATAAAGATGAATAGAATTTTATTCGGTGAATTAATGGTCTAGTGTTGAACGTGTGTGTTTGGAACACAGGCCCATAACAGACCTGTGAGTTAGTACGTTTTATTAGACCAAGACACTATTTTATTCTCGCTTGGAATTGATTTAAACGCCGGAGAAATTATTACATATAAAAATATAATGGCTAATCGCGAAAAAAATCTATCAATATCAGGGGTTGTATCAATATTAGGTATGTCATTATAATCAGTGCAGCGAAGAGTCCGACTTAATTCAACCGTTATATATATATATATATATATATATATATATATATGTCACCTGCGAATTCGAAGAAAAGTAACGAAGTAGAAGTTTTTGGCTTTGCGCCTTTAAAGGAAATACTTGATAAGAGATTGGACAGATTAGAAAACAAAATAGACCGTCGAGGGCAGGCAATGGATAAAGGCTTTAAGGAAGTAAAACATCTGATTAATGGATGGAAGTATTAAAAATATGGAAGATCGGTTTTCTGTATTTGAGGAGCGAGTTAACCAGGTATAAATTACGGCGAGCTAAATAATATCCCCGGTCCAGGATGGGGAGAAAAAGGACACTGCAAATAAGAAGAGTGAGTCTGAACACTGTTTGAAAATTATGAAAAATTTTGAATCTGAGTTTGTACTGGAAGGTAAACAATTCTACAGAATTGGCAAAATATTACAGAACAGAACGAATCCGAAGCCAATAAAGTTAATGTTATTCACGGAAATGCTGGTGAGAAACATACACAAAACTATATCTACAGTTTTGATAGGCCAGAAAATTGGCATTCTAAAGGGAATAAGATGCACTCCAGACAGAACAAAAACGCAGGAAGAGGACTTCATAATGTACATCAGGAGCTGACCAAGAGCGAGAGAAAATCTAAGTATTTACTATCAGAATGTTAGGGAATCCAATGCAAAGATGGAGAAGGTTTGTTTGTTTTCAGATACTAATAACTTTGATTTAATTTTATTGACAGAAACTTGGCTGACCCCAAGGGTTTACTCCACAGAACTACTCGAAATAAATAAATATACTTGTTACAGAGATGATAGAATTGGGAGAAGTGTTGAGGAAACTTTTACAGTATAATAAATACACATTTCACGTCAATAGAAATACCATTGATTAGTTTAAAAAATAATTGTTTTATACTAAATATTGTTGCCTCAAAAATATTTTTAAACTTCTATTCTTTAATTTAAGTTGTTCTAAATATATCTCCATTGTTTGACGAATTTTTGTTATATACAGAGAAAATGGCTTTGTTAGGATCATTATATCAGTGGAAATTTATTATTGCGGCAAATTTCAATATGAGAGACTACATGATTCTTCTGAGGGGTTTCTCTCACATATTAGGGCGGATAAACTAAGCAAATTTGCTCAATCTATGGATTTAACCCAATACAACTAAATCGCGCATAATAACAAAAGATGTTTAGACTTAGTTTTTGCGAGTACTATGTGTACAGTAAAAAACACTTCAGATACTACAGTCTAATATCCGAATATAAAACGACCTTCACCCTTTCGTTTACGCGATGAAAAGCATTTTATATCAAAGTTAATATGTTAAAAAATATATTGCCAGTAGGTTGCCTGGAAAATTTCGATCAAGGCTATGATTAATTAAGAATTCAAAAATGACTTTTAAAACAAAATTGCAATCATTCCTTTACGAAACAAACTATGTGCTAGGGCGGAGTGAAAATGATCATTTAGTCGAATCTCTTGAGCTGAGCGAAAAATATTTGTGGGTTGGCAATCGAAAAAAGTAAAAAAAATAAATTGTGCAATCGGTTAATATCTTTTGTTCCCGTTTTTGTTTTGAAAATTCCGAAAAAATTTCCCAATTGCTCTGAAAATTATGGAATTTTTTTTTAATGTCCAGTTTTTCTAATGAATAGTAATAAAAAATGATAAATTAAACAAAATTTTTTTGCCTAATTTAGCATTTTTGGAAATCAGCCAAAAGAACACGCGTTTTTCGATTTGGTCATATGCACACATTTTAAAAAAAGTTGAGCATTTCGAACCTTAAATTTCTTCAGCCTTAATAAAAGAAACACACTGTATTTTTTTGTAGAAAAAAACGTTTCTTTCAGCGATTTTGACAACTTGCTTCGACCAAACTTTCAGACGCAAAAAATGATGGTTCAATTACGGCAAAACGATGTTTTCGTAGCAATAAGCTGCTTCAATTATTTTATATACATACCCCTCCCCGCATGGGGAAGGGTTGTTAATAAATCGTTGTGAATTTTCTAATGGTATCCAGTCCTTCAGCCAATAGCTAGTAAACAGCGCAGGAAAGAATTTTTTAGAATTTTTCGGCGGTGGGGGGGGGGATGCAGATTCTTTATGTTGATATATGTAATGAAAATATCTAAGAAAATCTTTCCTGAACTCTTTACTATCTATTCGCTTAAAAGACGGGATATCATTGATAAATTCCCCTCACTGCATTAACAACCCTCCCCCACAGGGGGGGGGGGGGGGGTATGCATAAGAAATGATTTTATCAGCTTATTTCTACGAAAATATCGTTTAGCCGTAATAGCACCATATTTTTTTGCGTTTGAAAGCTTGGTGTAAGTAAGTTGTCAAAATCGCTCATGGGACCCAATCGAAACAACATGTTTTTTTTGGCTATTTTCAGAAAATTCTAAATTGAGCAAGAAATTTTTCGAAGGAATTAGGATTTTTTTCGGAATTTTCAAATCAAAAAAGGGAACAGAAAATATTAACCGGTTCCAAAAATTTTGTTTAAATTTTTCCGGATACCAACCTACAAACATTTTACGCTCAGCTCAAGCGATTCGACTAATTTGATCATTTTCACTCTGCCCTTTACTAATCGAAAGTACGAAGCTTATTGAATATGCAAGCGTTGGTTTGTCTATTTGTTTCCCATCATCACCCATCACCAATCTGTTTACACAAGAAACCTTATATCAAAATAAAGATAACTTTTTTGCGAACACGATAATATAAGGTTGTCTGTGCAAATCTGCTTTGAATTGCGGTTGTCGAGTTTTAAAATGCAAAACATTGATTGGTGCTAATGGAGATATGCCACAGAGAGGTCCGAGTGAACTAGCCGGTGCGATCTAAGAGGATGCAGCATTGCAGCCGCGCAAAGCTCGATGTCCAAGAAGTTGACCACGCTATTATTTAAAAAAAAAAGTTGTGATGAATTGCGCTAGGCTTTCAGTCCATCGTACTGTAAAAATTTGAAAAAAAATCAAAATTGGAGCCAAAATAAAAAAAAAAACTTTTCGGGCCAGAAACGCCAATTTGCTTTTTAACAACAAAATTGTGATGAATTATGCTAGGTCTGTGCTCAATTGTGCCTTGAACGATCTTAAAAAAGTGAAAATTTTAGTCAGAATTAAAAAAAAAAACTTTTAGGGCTAGAAAAGCCAATTTGTATTTTCGAAAAAACAACAGTTGTGCTGAACTGTGCTAGGCTTTTGGTCCATCCTGCTGCAAAAATTTACAAAAAAAATCAAAATTGAGGTCAAAATTAAACAAAAAAATTTTCCGGGCCAGAAATGCCATTTTGTTCTTTTCGACAAAAAAAACTGTACAAAATTTGAATTTCGAAAATCTGATAGTTGTGTTGGCTTTTGCTAGGATTGCAAAACAATTATTGTCCTCTACACGTTTCACTCAGAACTATATTTTTTGGTTAAAATCTAGTTTTTTGTCTCAAATTACTTTCTTCAACACAAAATTGTTTCAAAATGCGAATTTCGAAAGTATACCAATTTTGCTGGGTAATAATAGGTACACAAAACAATTATTAATCAACATACTTTCACTTACGTCCATATTTATTGATGAAATACTAGTTTCTTTTTCATCAGAATAATTTTTGAAATTACTGTCAGATTTTCGAAAATCGCATTTTGAAAATTTTTTTGATCAAAAAACATTTCGATGAAAAAGAAGCTAGTATTTCTTTAAAAATATGGACCTGAATAGAAATTGTGTAGGACAGTAATTGTTTTGCACGCCTAGCACAACCTATCACAACGATATAAAGATACTTAAGAGAATAATCAAATAGGTGATTGTGTGTAGCTACAGAATGATCTGGAAAATTTGTATGAATCTAGACAAAAGTTCATTGGTTATATATTCTAGAAAGTGCGATCTAGGATTAAATTTTAACTCACAAATAAGATTTAAGAATCATATTGAAATAATGAGTAGACAAGCCAGCAAACACTCTCACTACACTATCTAAAAATGTCATTCAAAATATGAAATGGTAAAATCAACTGTCCATTTCTACTCAATAGACTGTGATGCTTACAACTTTCCAGCACAGGATATGTCTAGGTTGATGAATGATCTGTGCTTGGCTCTCTCTGAATCATTTCATTTGTTTCACTCTACAATGAGTAATTTCAACGGAATTGCAACAAAATTTATACTAAGTAGAAAGTAAAGGAAAAATAAATATTGCAGTCTGACTCTATGAATATTAAGAGTGATATGTAGATACATAATATACTTTAAACGTATATTAAGACTAAATGAAACCCTGTAATTGCTGTAAAAACTGCTGGGATTTTAATAAATTTAAATATGAATACGAACACATTGCCATGTAAAGCGCATTTTTCTGGCTTGTTTCACTATTTTTGTTGGCAAATTATTCAAAGCTTATACGGTTTTGTAATACCTTCCTGTCAGCGAAATTCCTCTAAATGTTAGAGAAAAGTAAGGGAAATTCAAAGATTCAATATTGTAGCCACCGTCTTCATGTGTACACTTTAACTACATGTGTTCAAATATCATAAATATTATAACCTAAATCGAAAACTGTGATTTAAACTTCTGAGAAATTACAGCCATAAATTGTTCCTGAATTTGTTTCGATTTTTATTTAAAGAAAGTTCTGAAAGCACCTACGGCTTTGACGATTACATTCATATTACGAAACTCGCGCTCGATAATTTGTTTCCAATTTGAAAACTTCATCAAGATAATTTATAAATCTTGTTTAAATCTACTAAAAACATCGCTTTAGACTTACGGATGTCTTAACAACAAAAATTGCATAATTTTGAAAATGATCCAACTTTTTGAACTTTTGTCTAATTAAGAAATTTCATGAGATTAAAAAATGTCGTTAGGATAATTTGCGAGTCTTTTTGCCGTGTATCACGAAACTTGACAACAAATTTTAAACCTCGTAAAAAATATTTTCAAATTTTTAAAAAGCTGTAACTTTTTGAATTTTTGTCTAATTGGAAAATTTAACTAAGATAGTTTCTAAATATATTTAATATATAGCGAAGAATTTAAATGAAATTTTTGACAGACATACAGGCATACACCGAAAAAATTGTATGATTTTTGGACTCTGAATGCCGAAACGTAAATATCCGTTAAAAATCAGAGATCGAAAAAATGGACTATTACATTACTCTCGTGAAAGAGAATGTAAAAATAGAACATATTTATTAATTTAAATTTCCCGCGCGGTGTTACTTTAAAAATGTCTGAGATACAAGAATCGAGCAGGGCTGTGTTCGAGAATTGACTGGCTGGCAGCACGAGTACTGTCAGTAGTTTTTATGTGTTCGTAAAGCACTTACATTACATTACATTGTTGATAAGTGTAGCAAGCGAGTGATCATTGATTGCTCATTTGCATGCTTCGGAATTTAGCGTAGGTTACAACAGAATCAAACAAGTTTACTTGGACCTTTGCAGAGAGTTGCTCACATCCGAGAATTTGTGGATGATATAGTTCGTTTGCGAGGGGATCGGCATTTCCAATAAAATGTTCGTTACGTATACATAAAATAGAGTTATTACTTTTGATATGTAATATTTGTATCGGTTAACCGTTAACCGCAAAAGCAGCTGCAAATGGGGCAGTGTTCCGAATCTTGGGAACTTTTTAAACTGCGCTTGCGTCGCGCGGACAACCCGATTGATCACTGTTAGCCCGCTGAGTTTGAATTACATAAATATTCAGATTGTATATTTATGATAAATAATGATTAGGAAATGCATCCAAAGTAATTTCTTAATCCTAAATAAGAATTTTTGTCTAACAGATGAAGAAACTGCGATTTTCATGCAAAAAACAATATTAATTCTGACTTCAGAAGAAAAAGATTTTTTCCTTAATTTAGAATTGTAAATGTTTCAAAATGTTAAAAAAAAGGCCATGAGAAGTTTTAATTTTAAGCAAAAAATATTATTTTGAAAACTTAACAGAGACGCGATAGTCATTGGGACTAACAAAAATGATTTATTTCTCTGAGGTCATAATTCATAACCTCTTTTTCATTACAATCGAATTTTTTGTATCCGTCACTTCAAAATCTTATTTTAGGATTAGGAAAATTCTATTTGGGGATTTCTCAACCATTATTTATTAGAAATATTAAATCTGGATGTTTATATAATTCAAAATCAGCGACAATGAAAAAAATTGAGTGAGATAAGTGCATGACATCTTCACGTGGTAGAGTGAGAGAAAGATACATTATCCGTCTGCGATCAAAGGAGATGTAAACAGACAATAATTTTGTAGTAAATAATCACCAAAATGAATACATGTGGGGGGGGGGGGTCACTTCGCACCCCTTTTCCATATTTAAAGCGTTCCTTGGAAACGGGATGTGATTTAACCGGTCTCACCCTCTCACTGGCTACAAATATTCATAGATTGAATAATTACGTTACTTATTCTGTTAATTGTAATTTATTATTTTGAATACATAAATATAACCAATATTTGAACGTTTTAAATGGCAGTAATTTTTAATGCTTTTAAAAAGATAATCAATATTTTATTATTTCTTATACTCGTGCCACAAAATTCTATTAATAATACTTAACACACGTGCTAAAAGTGATGCCACTCTGGAGTGGCATCGTGGCTTTTTGCTATACCCGTGATTATATCATTTCTCGTGAGGTGTGAGCACCATTTGGCAATTATTATTCGTATTTATTAAAATAATAATTTAACAGAATTGGCTTTACTTTTACGATATTTTTGTATTTATTTAAAAGCTCTCTGTAAAGCAATTCAATAGATTTTTTTAATTTTTTAAGTTTTTATTTAATTTATCTTGAAGTTCTGTAACTTCGCCTTAAATACATAGACATTTCATGACATTCTTTTGATTTCCCTTAAATTTTTCTAAGCTTATTTCAAAGTATCTGGATTCAATGAAGTTTTTTCATGTTTATAAATTGTTTTTAATTAATTTTTTTAATTCACCTTAAATTTGTATGAAATTTATCGAATTCTTCTCGTTTACCTTGAATTGCTTTAAATTTATTCCAATTTCAAATCTGTGCAATTTTTTCGATATTAAATTTTTGTACCAATTTATTTGAATTCTTTTAAATTTAACTTAAATTGTTTTGAGGTCTTCTGACTTTATCCTGAATTTGTTACCCATTTTTTATCCTATTGGGACTGTGAAGCCTGATAACCGAAAAGTTTTCAGAAAATACCCTCTTCAAGCCTTCTACGCTCCAAATAAGAGATATAATTAACGTCTTTTATGAACGATTGCATCATCCATTGCAAGTCAATCGGCAATTTAAAATTCACTTCAAAGCACCGGAAGATTTGGCATATCGTTAATAATTTCGAGGGTAACTGGAAAATTAATTCGTTTTAGATTAATTGTTCGAGCGCGAAGTGATAATGACATTTCTATAATATTGCAGCTTTTAAGTTGATTCAAACCCCCCGGAGAATATAGTATCCGAATTTGCAACCAGAAGTTTAAGGCTTTAAGACCATTTTGATCTCATAATATTAACAATTGCGTCATTCATGACGCTTTCCTAGGATATCGGCTACTTGAACGATGGCAGTACCTAACATGATATATTCATTCTCCGGAAGAAAATGACTGGTAACAAATGTTATCTTAAAGATGAAAAAGGAAAAAAGGGTTACCTTTTTCAAAGACGTTCAGAGTACTGGAGCTAGAATTTTGATACTCTACAATGAGAAACACTTTTATTTTTAACTGTTTTCCATATCACATATTTCAAAAAAAAATTCTTTTCAGAAAAACAGTTCTTGTTAGTTTTGGAGCAGGGTTTCCAGCGTGTAGGAAAAGCAGGAATTGTACGGGAATTTTATTAAATAGGGAAATATACGAGAAATGTACGGGATTTTTTAATTTGAAGCGGGAATTTTGTATTTACAACATATGCGTGTGTTACGTCTTGCAGTTGTTCTCCGAAGGTCTTTCTGAATCTAAAATCGAACGAAGCTCTCCTTCTATCTTCACACGTTAGAAAAAGAGGTCCGTTGGATTTTTGACACGCTGTCGGAGTTCCGTTGCGGGCAAGATATGGACATGCTAATGTGTCCATAGGAATATTTCTACGTAAATGCAAAGCTATCTTTGCTGCTAGACTTATCTTGGTTCTCTCGTGGCAGATCTGTTGAATTTCGTTATGTACCGCCAAATAGACCCTTTCATTTAAGAAACCGATACTGTGTAAGTGCGAAAAGTATATGGTACTTCCGTGAGTTTCGAGTAATTTTTTTCTTAAATATATGTGGGAATAGTACCTAAATGTTAACGAAAATAAAAATATTTCGAGCAATTAAAAGTTAAAACACTTCACACAAAAAAATGTCTGATTTACCAGGAGAAAATCTGTGAGAAAAAAGGTTCGTGCGGACAAGAAGTCATGTTTTGGAAATTATAAGTGTCAAGACTGAAGTACAAGTTAAAAAGACGTAAAGTGATAATCTTGAATTTTAAGCTTTTAAAATTCAAATTCAAAATTAAAACTTTCAATAAGCTATTACACGTTTAAAATGGAAGCTTTTATATGTTTCTTATTAAATTATTTAAATATAACAGTTAAACAGTTAAAAGATTTCTAATTACAAATACAAATCCATGCTCCCATTTTCAATATTTTAAATTAAAGAAATTTTAAGCAATTTAAAATCAGAAATATTAATAATAATAAAAATAAAGAAAATAATAGTTGTTAGTCATAACGAATTAATATTTCTTTAATTGTTATTTATACATTAACCTTCAATACAATACATTATTGACTTACAAATTTAAATTTGTGAAATTTAAACAATAAAAGGCTTTCTATTTCAAACAATTCAGTTTCTAATAATTTAGCTTTGAATATTTTTTACATTAATTATTATATTATTTTTTATATGAACAGTCAAATATTCCTAAGTTTTCAGAACTGTTGTTTCCTTAAATTACAAAATAACAAATTGAGTGGGTGAAAAATGGAATATTTTAAACGTAAGTAACATTAGAATAGAATTTGAATTTGAATAAAATCGTTTAATCATGAATCTATAAATTTAATTTTAAATATCACTAAATTATTCATATTTATATTTGGCCAACTTAAAACGTTTTTTAATCAAAAATATTCCAATTCAAACGCTCTCATAATTTGTTATTCTTTCAAGCATTCAAAGCCTCATTTTAAAATTCTTTATATTGAAAATTCACGCTTTGAAATAAAGAGCTCACAAGGAAACTTTTTAAACTAAAAGATTTTATAATCACGCATTGTAAATTGAATGATTTTATAATTTAGCAAACTAACAGTTTTCATCGAACTTATTTTAAATTATCTTGTGATTTGAAATTTGTGATATTGTAAGTGAAAATATTAAAACTGTAATAATCATTTGTATTTACTTATGTATTTTGCAAACTAAAAGAATTTAAAAACTGACAACCCACTTATAATAACAGCTCGTAGTTCATTGTCATCATTTTCCACGTCATTTGTTTGAAAATTCTGCATCAACCTTTTATGTATTTTTTTATCAATAGGGATAATTTAATTCTTATGCACAATTTTTCTACTATTCCAATTATGCGACTTTTCTAGGCAGTAATTGAGAACGGGGCACATCTTTTTGATGTTTGATAGTGTAAATTTTAACGAAAATATGCTCAAAACGTTGAATGCACGTTAAATATCATGGCCACGCTTCAACTTGCGCTCTTAAATTAAAAGATCTATTTGAAAATAAAATTCGGATTTATTATACTTTAATTTCTATTGAAATTACTTATGGTTCGTAGTTGCAACAAATGTTGAAACTTTATCCTAAAGCTTGTGAGAAAAGGGTTTGATATTTAGTTAATTAAACACAGATATAACGGTTAAAAGAAATTATTAGTTTTTAAAATAATTATTCTTTAACTATAGAAATAAAATAAAAGTTTATTACCACTGGGAGGCTAAATATAAGCAATTATTGTGCAATGTGTACCTGAGTGGATCCCAAGAATTATATTATGTAATTACTTTAATTTGTTAACGAAAAACAGAGCATAAGACTTGTATTGTCAAAGATTCATTTTTATACATATGTACAGGAATTTTAAAGAAGTCTGCGGGAAGTGTACGGGAATTTTATCACGCGTCTTCACGGGAATTCTTCTTTCTGGAATTCGAAAATTAAGCAAACTCCCCGTAATATTATAGATGTAAAAGTTAATTGAAGGCTGGAACTGCAAAAGGGGTAACTGACAAAATGACAGTTGTGCAGGAGAGCGAAAAAACGTTGTGTAAAGCAGCGATTCTCAAAATTTTTCACACTTTCTGGTGAGTGGCAGGGTTGCCACTCTCAAATTTTTGCACAATACTGGAACCCAAGAGAAACACTGGACGCCTTTTGTTCGTGGACGGTAGCTTGCTCCGCGTTAGCTTCCCATTGTTACAGACTGAGAGCCGGTTTAGAAAAATGAAAATTTGGTAAAATATCAATAAATGTAACTTTAATATGCTGCGTTAGATTGGTTAGATTATGACAAAAACGTTAAAAAATAGAAGAAAATCGGATAATAACGTCAACAGTTATCGCACATTAGTTACACTGATGAGTGGCCCCATTTACATATTCACAAGATTTGTAAACGTTTTCTTTAATTGTGAAGATATGAACCGATTTCCAAGACCTTTTTTTCATTTTTTTAAAGGAATTTCTATTGAAATTACTTATGGTTCGTAGTTGCAAAAAATGTTGAAACTTTATTCTAAAATTTGTGAAAAAAGGGTTTGATATTTAGTAAATTAAACACAGTCATATCGGTTAAAAGAAATTATTAGTGTCATTAAATAATAATTGTTAAACTATAGAAATAAAATAAAAGTTTATTACCACTGAGAGGATAAATATAAGCAATTATTGTGCAATTTGTACCTGAGTCGATCCAAAGAATTATATTATATAATTACTTTAATTTGTCAACGAAAAACAGCATAAGACTTGTATTGTAAAAGATTCTTT
>JAAAKG020110216.1:0-15495 GCA_010014905.2 Druon quercuslanigerum
CTTAAGATTTATCAATATTTTAATAATATTGATATAGACCAGTAGACAAACAAAATTAACATCTAAAATTATTAATTTAATATTCCCTGGTCAATAAACCTAAGATCAAAAATTAAAATAAAAATAATAATAACTGAGCTGCCAATTAAAGCACTCCAACAGGAACTCTTGATTTTTAAAATTTAAGTTTAAAAGTTTTTTAATTCAAAAGTGTTGTGTTGAAATGCACAATAATTTACACGTATAAAATGGAAGCTAATAACTTTATCATTTTCAATGATCTAAATTGAAGATTCAATCAATACCCTAATAGCTCGGAACGTACCATGAACGCGCCGTGAGAACCTTCGGAACGTTCCAGGAACGGTCCCTGAGCGTGTAACCTGTCTGCCGCTTGAGAACATTCCAGTGGAACTTTCCAGGAACCTGAGGGGAACCTTCCATTATTTTTTTTGAACAACAATTATCTCGTAAGCCGTAAGAGATAGGTAAAAATAGATGCCATTTTTGAGTTTGAGTACCGCAAATACCATGTACATAGTAATATGATCTACATATCATAAACTGACATCAATTTGGACCTTTTACTTACTGTTTATCGGATATTTCTTGATAATAATAACAAGAAGAAGTTATTCTTTGAACGTTTCAGTGGAACGTTCCCAAGTAGCAGACATTTTACACGTTCAAGAAAGGTTCCGAAGGTTCCCGTGGAACGTTACCTGAAGGTTCCCGGAACGTTCCGTACTATTAGGGTAAGTTAAAAAAATTCAATTATATTATTTGAAGTAATTTTAAGCTAGAAACATTGAAAACTGAACGATCACATTGTTTATAAACTGAACACTTCTTAAATTAAAAATAAAATTATTTTCATTTTAACTAGTTTAAAAATCCTTAAAATGCTTCAAAGTTTTATTTCAAAAAATTGAAACGTTCTCATGTTTTTTTTACATTCTTTTCCAATTTTAAAATATTTTAAAACATTTTTCAGAACTTCTAACCATCTCTTTAAATGATTCGACTTCTATCTAACATTTTTTTACACTTTTTAAAAATCCTGCGATATTAAAAAAATTTCCTAAAAATCTTCTACATTCATTTTTGATAATAATCTTTCTCAATCTTTTTAAATATTCTCTTAAAATTAATTTTTCAAAATAAAAAATAATTTTAATTTTTCTAAGGAAATGTTTTTATTTATCTGAAGCCTTTCAAAATTCTTAAAAAGCTTCTAAATTTTTGCTCGTCATCTTCCGAAATCTATATTTTGTTTTAAATTAGGTCGTGGGCTATTTTTACCGAAATGTTAGTACGAATAGCCGGATTTTCTCAATCCACCTACACACTTCGTGCAAATTATTTTGAATTTTTTTGAAACTTCTAAATATCTATTATTCTTACTTAAATTTTTTCTAAGAATAATATAGGTGTTCAATTGTAATTTATACATAAAAATTTAACAACTTGACTTACAAATTAAAATGTTTGAAATAGAGCATTTAAATTGTAACGTTCAAAGTTTAGTTTTTAATTTTTATTTACTCATTTTTAATTACTCAGTTTTAATAAACAGTCAGATATTTCTAAATATTGACCATAATAGCACGAAACGTTCCAGGAACGGTCCCTGCGCGTTTGTAAAATATCCGCTGATTGGGAACGTTCCAGGAACTTTCCACTGGGACCTGAGAGGAACCTTCCATTATTGTTTTTTTTTAACAACAATTATCTCGTAAACCGTAAGAGATAGGTAAAAATAGATGCCATTTTTGAGTTTTGAGTACCGTGTATACTATAGTACATAGTAATATGACATCTATATCATAAACTGACATCAATGTTGAACTTTTACTTACGGTTTATCGGATATTTATTGATAATAATAACAATAACGGCGATTTATTCTTTCAACGTTCCTAAAACGTTCCGTGCTATTAGGGAAGTAATTGTTCTTTTTCTTAATTAAAAAATTTCAAACTGAATAGTTTAAAAGGAAAATGATTTAGACTGTGATAATATTTTTAAGTTAATAAAATCCTTTAACTATGGATATATTATTTTGAAGTTATTTTAAAATGGAAAATAGTTTATAAAGTTTCAATCTGGCGTTTATATTTCTTTAACTAATAAGACTTTCAAATTGAAACAGTTCAATTTTTAACATTAAAATCTGCAAATTCCAAAATTGTAAACTGATTCCGAATCATCTTGAAAAATCAGTTATTATTTACTTTTTAAATCTTAAAGTACAGTTTAATTTTAAAAATCATTATTTAATTTATATTCACAGTTGATTAACTAAAAATGTTTTTATCAAAAATCTTCTATTTCAAACACTTCTGATTTCTCATTGTTTAAGTCTTTAAAATTGCATTTAAAAAATCTTCTAATTAAAAGTTGGACAGATTCCCGGTCTCATCAAATTCCCGAGTTTCCCGGTCCAGCGGCTACCCTGCATATCACTTAATCTTAAAAAATGTTGAGACAAAATTTAATTATACGCCAATAAATGATCAATAAAAATGAAAGCTGAATCATTCAGGATTTAGATCCTTTAGAACCTTCAAACCGAAACCATTTAGAATTTAAACTATTCAAAAAAGAATCTCAAAGTAAGTAGCGAATAATCTTAATAATTTTTAATATAACATTTAAATGAGGCAGTTTTTAAGACTTCAATCGCAATTTTTCAGATTTTTTACTGATCTCAAACAAAAAAAAAACTGTCCTTTAAATAATGAGCCTGGTTCCTTAAATTTCTTCGAACTTCGAAAACTAACTACACTCGATCAAATAAAACAATTTTTTCAAATTTGTTTATCATCTATATGATATCAAAAATATAAAATACATAGGAAGAACACAATCTTAATAAATATAATTATATCATCACATAGGTATAATCGTATAATCTCAAAACAACCTATCGCAATATATCTTACATTATTATTACTTTGAATCTATATACATAATAATTCTCCTAAAGTCTCAAATAATTATAAACGAGGAAAACTGAATTCACTATCTACAGTTGAAGTATCTTGACTATTAGGACTTGAGCTCCCAGAACTAAGAGTGTCTTCCACAACCTTTAATTCAATTGGATCCTCTTTGATTTTCTCAACCTCCTTATTCTTACTCTTGTCTTTCTCTTTGCTTTTATCCTTCTCTTTCTTCTCCTTATCCACGCCATGCTTATGATGTTTGTGCTTATGTTTATGTTTCTTCTTGTCCTTCTTCTTCTTTTTGCTCTTACTCCCCGACTCTCCTTTCCCTTTATGATCATCTTGCTTCTTAAACATCCCCGGCTCAAATCCAACAGGGCCCTGAGTTCCCATGATTCCCGGAAGAGATGCCGAATTATCACTATGGATATGTGACCTGTCTTTCACTTCGTTCCCTGAATTTTTATCCGCCTTAATCCTCTTCGCATTGAGGTTCTCCGAAACAGAAGATCCCGGAACTTCCCTAGCAGGCGAAGCTTTCCTCTTAAGACTCATCTCTGCCTCAAACGAGTCTTTTTTAACAGGAGGCTGCGAATTCCCTACAGAACTCACATCAAGTTTTTGGGGTTTCATCAGCATCTCAAGTTCCTTCACCGGAAGACAAAGTGGCCTTTTGTATCCATACAAGGTATAGTAAAAGTCCACCCAGTCGCATCTCAGTTTCGCATCATGAGAAAGTTCATTATTAATCAAGTCCCATATCGTGTCAACTAACTCCGGCTTATCCAGAGGATGTTTTCGGGCTCTTTGAAAAGGAGGATTCTCAATCAAGAGTCGAACCAATCGATGCCTCACTTGAGGATGTTCATCATTCTTCGCAATGTTTATGAGAAACATAAGATCCTGCCATTTGCCATCAGCCCTCGTAAAATCCACCAAAGCTTCCAAAGCTGCAATCCTGAGATCGAAAAATAGTCCATAAGCTGTATAGGCTCTAAAAATATGAGGATTGTTCGGCACATGCCCAAGCTTCTGTAAAGTCCGAATTACTTTGAGACAAGCAACACTCACTGTATTTTTGTAACAAGGGAGCAACTTCTCCATATTTAAGTTTCTTGTCACCTCTTCCAAAATCGCCGTGATCTCAGGGGAAAGAGACTCTGCTGTGAGTTCAGCTCCTTGTTGGAAGCTCATAACCGGAGTGAGCGTCGCTCCCAAGGCTTCAATCAACGCAGCCCTGTAGTAGTTATCGGAATAACTGTTCTTCCTATTGTCGTTATACTTCAACAAATCCATCAGGAATGACAGTACCTCCGGCGGACAAATGCCATGCGAGTTTCGCAAACCAGCCATCGCGAGAGGAATAGTCTTTTGCAGAAAATAGTGCTGAAAGTTCTGAAAATTATTCTCCCTAACGATTCTCCTACAAGAAAGAGAACCGAACAATTTCCGAAAGATCGCTAACATCGCCGGAGGGCCTGCCCAAGTAGAGACCATCGAATTAGCCACTTTAGTTAAACAATGCGCAGCTCGGAGTCTCACTTTGTAGTAGAAATTCTCGTTTTCTATTGTATCAGTCAAAGTCATTCTCGTCGCTGGAGTTGCGTGATTCTTCAAAGCTACGATCGCCTCCGTTTGCGCAGGCACGTCCCTTTCGTGTCTGAGTTGGTACTGCCACTGATAATCTGGCTGTTGGATCTGGACAGATCTCATAAAAGTAATATCGGGGTCTAGCCTGATCCACAGAATCGGAGAATCATCCATCGCTGATAAATCCATTTCAACCTCTTCCCCAGTGCAAAGGGGAATCTTCCTCCTCTTGTTCCTTCGGCTTTTGCTATGACAAGTGATGTCCGCTTTAGAAACTGTTCCTTCTATTTGCAAAGTGTGTTTAAACGGTCCGTCAAGTTCTTGAATGTTAACCACAAGAGGACCAACATATTTCTTAACTCCTTTCTGATGAGTCGCATCTTGTCGAATCTCTATCTCAACCATATTCCTCTTTCTGTTGAAAACAAAACTCAGGCCGAACTTTGCATGACCTCCAGTCCTAACCCACTTATCAATAAAGACAGCCATATCTTTTCCTGTAACGGTAAAAATCGCTTTCGTAAAAACATTCGTGCTGATCAGCATCTGGAACCATAGGCCAGAATCGATTTTCTGCTGGGCCGCGTTTGCTGCGAGCGAAAGTTGTTTATTGAAAACTTGGAGGAGAAGTTCCTGCCCGATTCTCAGTTCCAGCATCCGAATCACTAAGTGTGCCTTCTTCCTCAAAACTTCCAAGTACTTCGGAGACATCGTGTGGAGATTTCGAATCGGGAAGTAGAATCCAGGATCGGCTGATCTTGGAACTACACTATGAATATTCTCACCCATTGGAAGAGAAGCTGGAGGCTGTGAAGGGTCTAGAATTATTCCGCCAAAATGCTCCTCATATTTCACAACTTCCTGAAGTTCGGAATGAATCCAGTCCCGGTACTCATTGTTTCCAAAGCACTTCTTCGCGTAGAGACCAGTTAAGTACGTGGAGATTCCTTTCGGTAACCATGTGTCGGACCAATTTTGCATTGAGATAAAACATCCGAAGAATTGTTCTGCAATCGCCTGGGCCATGGCCCTTTTGGTTAAGTAGACCTGGTCGATTATTGGCGCTGGATGCAGGAGATTCGTGTTTAAGAGGCTCATTGTCGCGTATGCGTTGACGTCCTCGTCGATTTCATCCACAAACACCTGCTTGTAACAGGAATATGGGTATCGATTCGATAGAGTTTCTTCAAAGAATTCAAATGCTTCGTGGACATACTTCGTGGAAGCTTTTAAAGAAGGCAGGAGCTGTGGAAGGCAAAAGTGAGTGACTTCGTGCATATTGGGATCAACGTAAACTTCGAAGGGTCCCACTGCCAAGGCGATGTTTGGAGCACAGGTTGGTGTGTTCAGGATGTAGTGGTAGGTTATTCCTCTCATATCACGAGTGTACACGGTTTCTCGAAGATCGCCACAGGAAATGGCGATCATAGAAGCGTCGACTGTTAACTCCAATTCCCAAGTGCAAGGGTCCGCGAAGGAGTCGAGGCAGGGAAACCAAAGTCGGGAGGAATTCTCGTAACTGGAGGTGTACATATGGGAACCGCGCTCGGCGTGTGATCTCTTATCCTGGTCATCTTTCTTGGGCACTAGGACGAAATGGATTCCACCTTGGGGGTTTTCGAGTGCGAATTCGATGCCTACTCGCAAGGGGCAACCTTTTGAGACTAAGGAAGTGACTTTCGGATCGTTAGGAATGTAGATGACTAGTTCTCCTTCGTTAGCGTCTGGGTTGACTTTTTCAGCTGCGGCCAGATGTTGCTTCGAGAAAGCTTCTAGTGATCGCCTAAAATTAAATTAAGTACTGTAGGGTAGATAGGGGTAAGCGTGTTATGAAATAACAAAATCGACACTTGATTTTCTCAGTAAAATATCGTTATTTCTTCCGGATTAGAAAAAATAAATTCTCCATGCACAACAGTTTGTTCATATATGATCATTTAAAAAAACAGAGATGTTAATCACATATGCTAGCAGTAAATGCACGCGCGCCACATGTGCGCTCACTTATCTGTGTTTTGATGTCCTAAAATCAAAAATCAAAATATTTAAATAATTTAATTTTATTTTACTTGAAAATAGGATAATTTCAAATAGGACAATTTCAAAACGTTACAAATTGAATATTTTCAGATCGAATTTTGGAAATTACATCATTTAAAATTCAAAGGAATTAAAACTGTATTATTTCTAACTAAAAACTTTTGAATTTGAATAATTTTAAACTCAAAGAATTTAAAATTGGTCAATTTAAAATTTAAAACTAAACTAAATTTTTTAATGTGAAATCTTCTGAAATTCTAGAATTTGAAAGTGTTCTTACATAGAAAAAATTAACATTGAAACATATTTGACCAATTTTTCTGAAATAAAAAAATTAATAATAGTAATTTAAAATGAGAAACATTGAAAATAAAATAATTTCTACTCCAGAGCGTTGAACTTAAACGAATCCGAACTTAATTCAAAACTGAAAAAACTTTTAGTCATCCGAAATTGTGATATTAAAACTGTTTTATACTATAAAATTTCAATTATTTTGAAGCAAAATTGATTCGTTTCAAAATGAATATTTTTTAAGCTGCTAATTATACTGTTCAAAATTCAACATATCTATTTTATTGAAATACTACAATTAATGTCTGAAATCGAAAAAAAAAATCATTTAACATTCAACAACATGAAAACTCACAACTCAAAAATTGTGACCGTTCAAAATTTAAGAAATTATACAATTACTAAATAATAATTAAAATTATTATTCATTCTTGAAATTTTCCAATCAAATATTTTCCAATATTACATGATTCATTTATTTTAATCTTTAACTTAAAATCTGACAATTTTAAGATATTACATTGAAAATTACAAATAAAAATAAAATACAAAAAAGATTGCTATAATAAGATTTCAATTTTTGAAAATGCACAATTTAAGGCTTTTCAATTCGAAATTCCTTTATATTTACAAGTTCATACATAAAATTATTAAATTTGAAACTGAGTATCAAGGCTATTAATATGAAATTTTCGTGACATTTTTAATATTTGAATTTCAAAATACAATGTTGTGTAATTTGAAAGTCGAAACTTCCAAATATTATGAAATTTTAAACCAAAGATTTTCGAATTCACGCTTTTGAATAAAAAAAACTTTAATTTTAAGGCCCCAAAAATTAAACTGTTTTAGAATTAACTGAAAATGGTAATTTATAAGGATATCGTATATTTCTAAAGCACATATCGTGAACATGTTGCCATAGAAAAAAATCATACAAAAAATTTTTAAATAGCAAAAAGTTTGGATAAAAAATAGATTATTGATGAATACTTTTTTTAATTTGATAATTTTTTCATTTCCAAATTTTTACTTTTTACACTAAAGACGTCGTGTTATAAAAACTGTTGAAGGTAGCAGAAATTATTTTAAAATGTATCGAGAATCTGTTGCTACTGACTTTTCATTGAAAGGTACCAATCGATTCGATAGATTAGCATGTAGAAATGAGCAAGAGTAAAAAAATATTGGTTTTATTGACATCGATCCACGAAAGTTCTAAAATACATGATTATTTCACATCGAGATTTTGTTTAGCTTTTTAAACTTGTCGAAGATTTACTACAGCGAACCTTGATAAAAAATGCACTGAATAACTTATTTGAATTTTTGAATCTAGTTCAAACAATTTTTAACAGTATAGAAAAAAAATTACTTTTTTTTCTTAACCAGTTTTTAAATTAAAATATAAAATTTAAAATAATTTCAAATTTTGGTTCTACATTATCATCTATTACCTAAAATAACCAAAAAAATGCGAGGACAATTTTAATGATAATTAATAAAAATTGATACCTCTTCAAAAATAATATAATAATAGTTTTGCATAGAGAAAAAAACCGTTGTATTTTTTATGAAAAATACCAATTTCCGTCAGAAAACCTACTATTTTTTGTTTTAAATAACAAAAAAAAATTGTATAAAAAATATTTTAAGATTATAAATCTTCTTCTAAACATAATGCTCTTGTTTAAAATAATGGATTTTCAGTGTTATATCCAACATAACCTAAAAGTATTGAAAGTTGTACATCTTTTTTGAAATCTTGAAAATATACCAATGTTCGAAGAAATTCACTAACCAAATCCAAAATTATTAAAACATACCGAATCTTGTTCAAATTATTATGATTTTTGTTTGAAAATGCCAATTTGCGATGTATAACAACAATGCTATATATAAGTGTTAAAAATCATAAATCTTCTTTAAAACCTAAAAAAATTTTTATTTCGGACAAATAACACTAAAATACAACTTGAAATTGTTTAAGCTTGTAAATATTATTATTAAAGACAAAAATCATTGGATTTGAATACAGCAGTTTTTTGAACCTATATTAGTGAAAACACGCCAGCATAATAATAATTTTTGACTAAAAATACGAATTTAGGACAAAAAACTACAACGTAATCAAAAATTATTAAGAGAATCCAAATCCTGATCGAATTATGACAATTTTTGTTTGAAAATATAAACTTTCTATATAATACAAAAACGTCAAAAAATCAACCTAAAATTTTTTTAAATTAACAATCTTCTATGAAGTGTAATAATTTTTGAATAACAATTTTGATTTCAGACATAAACAACTAATACGATACAAAATTGTTTAATCTTGTAAATTTGATTATTTTTAACAAATAAAAATAAATCATTGAATATATATATCTAACAACTTTTGTTTAAAAATATAACAGGCAGGTGAAAAAAATAACCAATATAATCTAAAGTTACTAAAGAATAGTAAATAATATTTGAATTCTAATACCTTTTAAATTAAAAACACAAATAATTTCCTCAGAAAAAGTCTAACATAAGCTGACAGAAAATTGTTCAAAATTGTAGATTTTGTTTCACATCGGAAGGTTCTTAATTACATATATCTTGGAAATTACAAAAAAGAACAATAAAGAAATCAACGGTCAAATTGTGATATTTGAAAAAAAATTTCACAAAATACTAGAGAAAAAAAGGAGATTTAAAGGATGCCTTCATTTTCTCTAATTTGAATGACACAACATTTAAAACTGTCTGTTGTACAAATTTGATAGTTTCTTGGTTTTTTCTTATATTATTTCCAAGAACTGCATGGTTAAATTTGAGTGCTGAACGTCGATGATGAACTTAAATTTTTCTTCATTCTGAATTTAATTCCTTAAATGCTAATGATTTTTGTTTAAATTAACTGATTTTCTGTAAAATCCGTCAATGTCATTCGAAATTATTAAAAAATTGCAGATCTTGTTCAACCTATGTTAACTTTTTATGTAGAACGCGAACGAAACCTAAGATTGTTAAAAAAATATGAATCTTTCGAATCTGAAGATTTTTGTTGAAAAAATTTCATTGTCAAACCAAAAAGATCAAAATTCAACAAAAAAATTTGAATTTCCAAGCCAGAAAAAATTTTCTCAATAAAATATGAATTTTCAACCAGTTGAATTAAACCTGCAGACTGATTTTTAACAAAGCACTTGAATCCTCAACCAAATAGATGAATTTTACATCAAGAAAGGTGAATCTTACACCAAATAGTTCAACTTCCAACTAAAAAAGACATTTTTTGAACCGGAAATGCAAGTCAAATTTTTAGTTTAAAAATTGTTTAAAAAAAAAACAATTTTTTCAAATAACTGAATTTAACCGAGACAAAACAAAACAAAACAAAAATTAACAAATAAGATCAATTCTCAAGCAAAGAGGATGAAATTTTCGAGCAAAAGAGGCGAACGTTCTACAAAAATAGTTGGAATTAAGAAACGAAAATATGAAGTTTCAATTAACATTTTGAAATCCCTAAATTAAATTATTTTACAACAAAATTTTTATTTGCAAAGTAACAGGTAATAGGTGGTGTTTAATCAAAAGTATTTTTATTTTAAATAAAAAAACAGTTGAATTCAACCCAAAAAAGACGAATTTCCAACAAAAGAGTTAAATCATCGACCAAAATAGAATCATTTATAATCAAACAGTCGCAAATTTAACCAAAAAGGATTATTTTTCGAACTAAGAAGACACATGTTGAAACATAAAAGACCAATATCTAGTAAAATACATGAATTTTCATTTAAAAATATCAATCTTCAACAAAAAATGGAAAGAGTTCAACAGTCATCCTAAAATAAGATTTTTAAAGCGAGATTTTTTTTAATGGAACAGTTAAATTTTCAACCAAATAGAGGAAACTTCAACTTTTTAATCAAAAGCCGTTGATGATGCCCCCTCCCCTCCCAACAACGGTTACTAATTGTATTTTTTGGCGTGACCCCTCCCCATTCAAATTGATAACGTAGTTCCGTGACGGCCCTTAAAGTAGGTCGAGCGGATCCGATTACTTCTATTATTATTTTACTTCTATTGTTATCTTAAAATTGAAGGCCTTTGAGACTCTACAGAAATATCTATCTTTTTTTACTTGCCAGAAAAGAATGACTAATTTGATATAAATAAAGGGAGTTTTTACATATATTTAGAATTCGCAGAATTGATGTTTTTTTGGCAAGGTTGCCTGCACGTAACATGCGTAACACTGACGTTGCGGCAATGTAAAGGTTATGTTTGCATGTCCAGTGGAGAACATTTTTAGCCGATGAACTTAAATTACATTCAGAAAAAAAAAATACAACTCACTGTTCAGGATTTTCTTGGCAGATATCTAGGAAGGGATCAAAATATCGAAAAGGCACCTCCACCTCATTATTCAATATTACATTGTAAACTCTACACTGCTTTGCATTCAGTTTAACACACGATAGTGTATTTTTCTGTGGAATGATTGTAAGTTCTACAAGACCCTGAAAAATTTAATAAAAATTTTGGAACGTGAATAGATTATCCAGTAATAATAATACAAATTGTATATATTATCAACTTACAACAATAGTTTTCGTTTCAAAGTTGATTCCAGTAAGACTTAGAAGTTGATGGGCTGTAAAATAATTAATAACACGATTAAAATACTGCTTTTGTTCACACTTTATAATTCGTTTATCTAAAGCTACTTAAAAATTTTTCTAACTGGCAACAAAGTTCTACTTGGTTGTATCAATATTTATATTACATTGATTATAAACATAACCTGAACACAGAACCTAACTTTGTGTTTAAGAATTTCTAATAGCTTATTAAATTAAATAATGTATAAAAATACTTATAATTTATAGGGCCGACTGTAGTCGACTGGCTTTTCCTTCTTCATGTCTTCAGTTGTTTAAATTTCAGTTATATTTCTATTTTGTCCAAAAAGATCGGTAGCATTTGACAAAGTGACGCACGCAGTATAGAGAACGGCCAACCTTCCACGCATGCTCTGTGCTGACAAATCCCAACCTTCCTTCATACCCCTCTATTTTCTTCCATTCGGCGTACGCTCTCCCCAGAACTCTAGTAAATATATAAAAGGTGAAATAATATTTTTCATTGCAGTGGGGTTGATAATAAATAAATTAAGAATGTATGCTAGTTATCTCAAGTACATAAATTACCATTTTTAACAATTATTTTAAACATCGAGAAACATATTCCCATTGTTAGTTGTAACTCATCTTCAAAGAGTGCTGGAGGCAAACTTTAGAGCAAATACTTTATTCCAGAAGTATTCTTTCCAAACCTCTATGGCATGTTATTATTATTATTTTTTTTAATATTTAAGAATTAAACCATTTTTTGTTTGATGGAGAACCATTTTCTTAAATACAATGTTTAAAATAACAACCTACCAAAAAGATACTGCTAGAAAACCTTTCAATTAATAAAATTCCATTCGGATTAAGGAAATACCCTCGGTACGTAGTAAGTCAGTTGAGAGAACGCTTCTTTTTTTTTTGACTCATTCGGTCAGTCATAAGTTTGGGAACGTCTAGAGCACGTGGAACAGATGCGATGTTGCCATACCTTTTGTTCACTAACGTCAGTCATACATTTACGGTATAAATAATTATTTTTATATCTTATAGGCTCTGATTGATGCTTTTCGAAGCAGATATGGATTTCGGGTCACATTCTTTATATGTCAGAATTATTTCAGAATTTATTCATTTTTCAATCTTCTTATACACTACAAAAAGTAAGTATGTCCAAGACGAAATTTTATTTTCAAGAATTTATTTCTCGACTATGAAGCTCTGAAAGATTCCATAATTTTAACTAGAGCTTCAGTGCATTTTATTACAACTGTCATCCAAATATCAAACGATTCTCATTTGTAATTATATTTCCGAGGGTACTCTCTGAAAAAAGAATTATAACTTTTACCTATAAATAAAAAATAAAAAGATAAAACCCTAAATAACTATTGTTAAACGGAATCTAAAATTTTTAAACTCAATATATATAATATCATTGATTTAGATGACAGCCCTGCGGACTTAATCTCCAAAAAAATTTCTGAATACAATAGCGTCCAACAAGGAGCATTTAATGAAATCTCTGAAACAACTTTTTACATGTTTTACGTGTCACTGCGCCTTGTAATGAGGATGAGCAAATATTTCAGTCGCTTCAACTGCATTTTTTCAATTGGAATGTAAATAAAATACAGTGTAGGAAATGTCCTTGTCGGACGCAATTTTATTGACTAATGATTTTAAAGGTAAAGTCTGCAGAACCGACACCGGTTATACTATATTTTCAAGCTTAAGGTTCATCCTTTAAAACTACCTCAGGGCGAAAAAAAGTTCATGTTTGACCAAGAGTTTCAAGATATCATAGTAAAGACAAACTTTAAGTCTAAATTAACAAAAAAATCAAAGCTTTAGCATCAGCTTATTTATAATGTAAGCCTATAAAGCTTATCACAAAACGCTCAGCGTAATTTTAATCCAGGAGAATTTCATATTTTTCTACTTTCCGCAAACATTAACAATTCCTCTGAATTTAGTCAATAGAAGTGAACGGTTTAAGCGATTCACTAGAGCTTAGTAATATCTCGAAAATAGTTTATTTTAAAAAAAAATTAAAATATACAAAACATATGAAGCTCTTTGTCTAAATATTTTCGCTTTTGTGCACGCGCCGTACTTTCGACATGGATTTTCTCGGAGGTGGTTGCTCATTTCAGGATGTTTCTTCTACGGTTCGATAAACCTATGTAACAGCTTAAAAGTACTTTTTTTCATTAAAAAATAAAAATGTTATGCACCTTTTCATGTATCAGATTCGGCATTTTTTGAGTTGCGTCTTTCTTTGATAAGAGCTTTTTTCTCAAATGGTTGCTGTTTTCAGCGCTCCTTTCGCGATTCAATAGATTCAATAGAACTCTTAAATGAAAAAAATTGCGCGATGATCTCCACTTCCCGCATTTTTTCGATCGCAAAAAAAATCATAGAAAGAAGTTTTAAGTATACAATTGTTTAAAAAATTTACATTTTCTTCATCAATTTTCTGGTTATCAACTTTCTTCTTTGCCAAAACCCTTGTGATTTAGATGCCGATGAGATAATGTGTCATTCAAATTCCTGTTGTCATCACTATCGCCTTGACTAATCTTCTCCGCGGGTATCATCAACCAAGAAGTCTTCTGATTTCAGCAATAAAATTCGCCCTATCCTTCAATAAAATACGTTTTCAATTAACTAATTTATTTTTAGCGGCAAAATAAAGAATATCTGACTACATTTGGTGCCCGTCATAAGAAGCAATGTATGTTGCTGGTTGGAAATGAGTCCTTTTGCCGTTCAAGTACAGATTTGCAAAGGATTTCGACGATTTTTGAACTTTTATTCCGAGCTGCAAAAAAACAAAGGTAGCTCGTAAGTTGTTTCTCCAACTGCTGTAGCATTAGCACCGTATATTTCAAAAGAATTTAGACGAGTTCTTTATATCTTTTCTGAGCTGCAATGTGAATGAGAGCAGGTCCGTTTCTTCTTATGCAGTTTTATCAAAAACTTTGTCCAAAAATAACTTTAATATCTTCTAGTAGACAGATTCATTCGCAATGTGTATGGGAGTACAACCCTCTCCACATGCTGGTGTAAATATAAAACCAAGATTGGACCAGGCTTTATACTTCATAGAAGCTTCATGATTCTTTCGTGTCCTTTCTCCATATTAATTGGAAGGTCTTGGTTCCGGCAAAGGTTAGAAGAACAAGTTAGATTTTCGAGTGCAAGTGAAAATCGTAACTAAACTTCCATTGGATCTGAATCTCGTTTAAAGAGCAATCACCAGGCAATCTCTTTTAAGCTATTTTGTGTGACTATCTGGAGTGGTATTTTTCTTATATAACATTTTCTTAAAATTGTTATTGGGATCAGCGCTCTCGTGAAAATAAAAAACTTGCTCATTTATATTTTTTCATTCAATTTTTTATGAATAAAAAATGGCTATCTGACTGTAAAGTATTATTGCTATATGGGTTCTGCCAAATTATTCGTAATTCTTTGTTAACATTGTGAATGAACCAGTTCGTCTTTTTAAGGAGGAACATGCAATGAGGTTAAATCCAACATATTGTAATGCCCTTGAAATGCTTTAAATTTTTATTAATTCCACATCATTTTGCAAAATATAAGAATTTTTTAACCTCGTGTAGCAAATATAAGCTTTTAAATAAATATTATTTCTCACGTACCTAACAAACAAGAATCATATGAATCGGAGATTTCTATTCGAAAATCCAAGATATTTATTCATTTAACTCATGGAAGTGAAGAAGGTTTTTTTTAAAAGTCACAGAAATTAATCAGTTTAAGCTCACTACTGATTAATATATAATAATTAATTTTAAAGTGCTGCAACTTAACTTTTTAAGGAAAATTGACCTGTAATTTGGCAACATCGCATGAGGACTTCCATTTGACGGGAACTAATAGCGAATTCGGTTATCTGCCCCTGCTCCGAGCAAGTGCAACTGCTCTGCACTGAGAGAGTGTACTCCAATCTTGCTCCGCTCTAGTGCAGA
>JAAAKG020110227.1:0-15494 GCA_010014905.2 Druon quercuslanigerum
TATTGTTTCCTCTGTTGTTAACATGGCACTTAAAACAAATAAGAGACTTCTTCTAAGGAATTGGAGAACTTTTTCGAGAATCTCACAACTTTATCTACAATATGGGATAGTAAAATATTGATAATTGGCGATTTTAATTTATCAAAAATAATCTACTTTATCAATGATGGGATGACTGATACTAAATCATTTACCTTACGAACCTTTATGGATATTCATCGAATAAAAACAGTACAATGACATTAAAAATATAAATTAGCAATATCGAGATCTCTTCATCTCATCGTTTCCATGTGAGGTTACTGCTAATGTTTTACCTATTTTGCCTATAGATAAACTCCACCCTCCTCTTACTATTAAATTTGAAGCTTCGTTGCCTTCTTTGTCAGCTAAAAACAGATCAGTATCAACCCGACAACGAAAAGATATAAATTTAAAGCTTGTGTTATGGGAACAATAATGTTAGACTACGTTCTATTGATTAGTTATTCTTATATGTCCTTGGTAAAGTAAACATGATCGTTGAAGAATTCTATAAAAAAATATACGACATTTTAGATGATTCAGTTGGTACAAATTCGATAAACCCTAGTATGATGCCATACCCTATATAATACACTAAGAAATTTATCAACACTCTTGCTTGTAAGAAAAATGCCTGAGTTCAGTTAAAGTCAACAGGTAGCATTATTTATTTAGAAAGATTTTTACATATAAGAAAGGAATCGAACAGATGTTGAAAATTATATTAAACAGTCTCCATCGACTCTATGGCTCCATATTTAATAATTTTAATAAAGTTTCAAGAATACCTGGTATTATGTTCTTTAAAGGCAATGGAATTATGAATGCGCAGGATATTTTCCACTCTTTTTCTACTCTGTTCTCTAATGTATATAAACTTTTCTCAACTATACCTGAAAGGATATCTAAGAACTCACATAAGTTACTAGATGATTTTCTTAGCGCTTCACTTAAACAAGTAAAACTCATGTTAAAGTCAATGGCCAAACAAATTTACTTCGTGACCTGATGGAATTCCAAATCACCTGCTAAACGAACGTGCCAAAGAACTTATGGAACTACTTACTCATATCTATAATATGTCTCTTTCATCCGGGATATTTCCGGATGCCAGAAACTGATCTACGGTGTGTCCTGCGTTCAAAAAGGGAGATAAATCTCTTGAAGATTATTATCGACCAAATGCACTGTTAAGAAATTTTTTAAAGGTCTTTGAAAAGATAATAAGTGAATTGAGTTGGTCTTTTGTGACTCCTGTCTTATCAACAACTCAAAATGGTTTTGTTCCAGAAAGATCTCGCACTTCTAATCTAACTACATTTCTTCAGACCACCAAAACTCATCTTCTACACGGATATATCGAAGGCTTTTGACTGTGTTTTATTATTATTACACTATTAAGCCGTTTCTCTTTCGGGGTAGGTGTTTAAGCATCTCAGCATTAATACTGTCTATCCCGGAAGCCTTACCGTTTTTCAAGTTCTTGATTATATCCCTAACCTCAGTGACACAGACTTTCTCAATATAGTTTTCTGAAGCAATGTGTTGTACATCGCAGTTGTGGTTTCCTAGAGCTTAATTTCCGGTTTGTCCTCTAAAATGGTCTCCGAAAGCGTCACAAACCGCGACTTCCTCATATTGCATTTCCCCTTTGCCATTTCTCATGTTGTAAAATTCTGTACCTTTAATTCCCTTCATTGCTTTATAAAGTAGTTTCTTGCATCCTTCAAAGTCGTTTTGTATTTTCTTCTCTTCTTCTGCTCTAATTTTATATTTGCTTTCTCTAATGACCATGGAAAAACCTTAAATAAACTCCAAAGACTAGGCTCACCGGATAAACTATTAAATCTATTGTATTCTTACTTATTTAATCATCCAATGGTAGATCAATGCAACGGTTACACTTCCTTCTCTTTTAAACCTACCTCTGGAGTTCCCCAAGGATCTAACCTCGGCCCTTTACTCTTTATTACATTAATGAATAATGCCGATGCTGTGATGAATCACTTTTTCTTAATTTGCGCGGATGATGTTAAATTATACAAACCAGTCAAATGCTTGCAGGATTGTCCTAAAATATAATTGGACATCAGTAATTTTATTGATTGGTGTACAAGCAATAACCTAGTTATTAATGTAAAATGTAAAGTTATGTCAATCTCAAGAAAACCCGATTTAATTCAGTTCCAGTATAAAATCTGGTCATATATAGAGTGAAAATACGCCTAACTGGATAAAATTGTCTTCTCTCTTGTCCAGTGGAAACATGCCCGATACTTAGATTTCTATTTTAAAATTTTGCATGTGCATGCATTACGTTTCGGGAAATAAGGAGTACACTTTTTTTGATTTTTCTAAAGTTCATTAGTATATTATAGGTATATACTATATGTACAGTACATGAATTATACAGCAATTATGTTATTATTTACACAAAGTCCGTGTAAAAATACAGCAGTATTGTTTTATATTAGTTTTAACTACGCCCCAAGTTTCCAGCGAATACAAAACACTTAAACTTACGAAAATCAGTTTTTGTTAAACATTTCCCTAGCGGACCGCGTCCACAGAACGGTTACTCAATTGTGTCACCGTAAAGTGACACAGTAATCGTTCCGTTTACAGGGTCCGCTAGGGCATATTTTCATCCTTTGTTACATTTATTCACAATTTCACATACAATTCAATTGATTTTTGATCTTTTCACACATTTATATTTTTTTTTTATATTTCTTGACGTGTAGAAAAATTGCAAATTAAAAGCGGTGTGCGACAACAGTGTGTCGGGTTGCCATATACAGATTTTAATTTTTAACTTTCTAACATATTAATAAATACAAATACATAATACTAAATGTGTTCAAAAATCAAGAAGACTTTGGGTTCTATTTAAAATTCCGAATAAATGTGAAAAAATATGAAAATACGTCCTAGCGGGCCCAGTGAATGGAACGGTCAGTATGCTGTCACTTTTCGTTCACGCGGTCCGCTAGGGTTATATTGCATTCATAATCTGTACCAATTTGGATTGCAATTTTACTGATCTAATTTTATTTTAGTATTTATTATTTTTGTAATCCTCAACTATCGCCGTTGCTTTTCCGAAACATGAAGATAAAAGACGCGCTTTCTTTCCTCTTATTTTTAAAATCATCCATTATTTTTTTATTGAGGTATAAGATTAATATTTATTTGGTAAAAAAAGCAACACGATAATTCAGGTTCAAAACAAAAGGTTTGCAAAATATCATAAAGAACATTAGTCATTATTTAATTTGACAAAGTGGAATTAGTTCTATTACTAAAGCCCTAATTTCTGTAATGATGAACAAATACACAGTTCTAGTGATTATAGTGCCTTAAGGGTCATCCATAAATTACGTAATATATTTTTTGTCATTTTGTTACCACTTTCGTTCACGTTAAGTAAGTTTTTCAAATCTTTTCAGTCTGGTAGAAAAATATTCATCAAAAACTTAATTTTTGCCATTTTTTGTTTATTTACTAGTGCACATATTCAAATATTTCACATATTCGTTATGGATTTTTCTAGATTTTTGGACAGGCTAAATGTTAGCTAAAATAACATAAAATCCTATGAAATCTTTTAATGTTAAATGAAATCAAATAATATTTTTTGGAATTTTTTAAATATTTTGAAAAATCCTTGGAATCTTTTAAAACACCCTGCAATATTTTCAATCCTTTAAAATCAATTAAAATCCCCTGAAATTTTTTTAAGATCTTAAAAATTCCTTGGAATCTTTTTAAGTACCATAAAATCTTAAAAATATTTTAAGGTATCATAAAGCTGGAAATACCTTGAAGTTAGTGAATATCTCTTTCAATATTTAAAATACTTTGATATCCATCAATTCTTTAAAATTTTATTTAAATATTAAAAAATCCATTAAAATCCAGTGAAGTTACATGAAATCTAATGATATTCTTTGGAATTCCTTGTAATTTTTTTTAACTGTTCAGAATTCTTTTTAATCTTTGTAAGTACCTTTCAATATTTAAAATCTCCCAAATCATTTTCAATATCTTGAAATAAATTTTATTTAAACTTCAATCTTTTGGAATATCTTGAAATATTTTTCTCGCATTCTTTTTAATCTCTAGAAAAATCATTGAAGTCTTTTAAAACACATTAAAATATTTCCAATCCATTGAAATTCTATTGAAATCCTACTTTTTTAATTTTCAAAATTGCTTGGAATATTTTAAAATACCTTAAAATCTTTAAAATCTTCTGAAATATCTTGAAATTTTTGGCAATCTTCTTAAACATTCTATAATTTTTCAAATCCTTGAAAAAATATTTTTTTCAATTTGTAATTTTTTAGGTACCCTAAAATATTTAAAAACTTCTTGTAATTTTTAAAAACCCCTCCATTCTATTAAATATATTCATTGAAATGTTATTAAAATATCAAAAAATTCTTTAAAAATATCTTGAAATATTTAACATCCTGGGATATTCATTACAATGACTTCTTAAAAGACTTTGCACTCCTTTAAAATTACAGAAATCCTCGGAAATCTGATAAAATCTCTTGAAATCCGTTACAGTTCCTTAGAATCTTTCAAAATATTGTAAAATATTTTAGCTCCCATAAAATCCTTCCAAATCTTCAAAAATTAAAGAAAATTCTTTACAAACGGCATAAAATTTTTTTTTAATCCATTAAAAATTTTTGGGAATTATTTAAAGCTATAGAAAAATCCTTGAAGATTTATAAAGTGTTCTAAGAACTTCAAAATCCCTTAAAATCTATTAAAATGGCTTAGAATCTTTTAAACTATTTATAAATTCTACTAAATTTCAAAATAAGTTCCTTCAAATTTCATTTAAATATTTTAGAATTCTTTACAATTTCCTTAAAATAATTCAGGTTCTATGAAATCTTTTGAGATCCTGGAAAATTAAATAATTATTTAAATAACTTACCTTAACTCGTTAAAATAAAAAAACGTTGAGTGCTGTTTCGGGTATTATTAATTTGAAAAAATGGTACAAAAGACTGTCTTTTTATGTATATTTTTCTAGAGAATGATGGAAAAAATTAAAATTTTACTAATTATTCCGATATTGAAGTCTTTAAAACTTTATTACAAATTTTTATTCTAAAAAAAGTAATTACTAAATTTTATTGTTCTGCTATAATTTTTAAAACATACATAGGAGAAAATACATGTTAAAAAAAATTCGTAATAATGGATGGTCCCTTAGAGCAATCAACGAAGTGGAAGACGTTTAATATTATTCAGATTTATATCATTCAGTTATGTACAAAAGGTTATAGTATTTCTAATAAATCCTAGTGGCTCGTACTTCGTTTGATTTGTTACATTTGAGTTACCGAATATCGCTAACCATTTCTACCAAAATTACAACTTTATTATTAAAGTATTCTTTTTACAAAATTCTTTCCGCTCTAACAGAAATTGCAACTATCAGATCAACAAATTCATTCGCCTTAGGTCGATTTCATATGAAATCGGGCAGTCTGATACTAGTGATGTCATGGAATTATTTAATGCTGGAATATACTATTTTTCAAGAAAAAATACGAGGCAAGAATTTTTTGTTTTTCATCCAAAAATTAATTTTAGGAACTGAGGGCTTTTCGAATATTTATGTAATTTATTTTTAAAAATAACGTAAATATTTTGTAAGTATTATCTTGAAAAGAAACTGGCATAATTTAATCATTTAATTAGTGAATTTCCTCAAAAAGCTCACCCATTTTTTTCATGATATTAAAATAAGAATCTTGAGTTTCGTCCCAGCTAAAATATTCATTCCTTTACACAAACTTTTTTTTATAATATAAAATATATTTTTTTAAATATCGATTCTTGTTTTAAAATTTCATAGTTTTATGTCTCAAAGGAGCAAAAACTTTGAGATGGCTTAATGTTTCCGAAAAATATAATTACCGAAGTAGAAAATTTCAGAAAAAAAACTACCTACAATATTTAGTGATGGGATTGTAATATTTCAAAAGAAAGGTTAATTGAGTCAGCAAAATTCGAATACTTCAAATTTTCGAAACTTTGAAATAAGAATTTTTAAAATCCCGAAATTTTAACTTACTGAAATGATTAAATTCCTAAAATTTCTAATTAATGAAATTTAAAATTTTAGAAAATTTAAAATTCCTAAATCAAACATATTTATATTTGACGTTTTTATATCTATTATAATAATATTTTAATTTATATCGTACATAAATTGAAATTTAAAAGAGCTCTCAAAAATGTTAAGCTATTTAGCATACTTATAAAATAAAATAAATAAATCAAAGTAAAAAATAAAATAATTTTTAACTAATAGAAGTATTAAACATAATTTTTTTTTAGGAACTTGAAACTTCGGTAATTACGAATATCAGGATTTTCTAATTTCAACAATTTATTAATTTCGAAATACTTTAATCCTTTAATAAAAGTTTTTTGTAGTCTTATTTTTTGGTTAATTAAATTTTTTTTTAATTCGAAATTTTTCTTTATTGGGGAAAATGACATCATTCCGATGATGAATTTCGAAAAATTTTGATAAATTTTAGAAAATTCAGTTAAAAGTTTAGTACATTCAAGATAACTAAAAAAATTCGGTTGCGAATTCAGTAGTTTTCAGTTATAGTAATGGAATTTTCTGATATATTCTCTGAAAAATCCGAAAGTTGTAATAGAAAAATTTTACAATTGCAGTAACAGAAATTTTACGCCATTATATTTAACTAGACAATTACAAAACTTTTTTCGCATTTGTAAGTAAATTTACGAAAAATTCGTTATTTTATGAAAAAATTCTAAAAATTTAGTTTTTAAATAAATATTGAAGTAGCCCTAAGTTCATGAGATTTTTTGTTATTGTGAAAAACAAAATATTGACGTCTCAAATTTACCTTGGATTTCGTATGAAATCAGTCCATAACAGCGTGTCGGAGAAAAGCGAAAAATAAATGTAACGCACTTAAGTGGTGCAACGGCCTTAAACGTACAATCACAATGTTTTACGGAATCAAAAATATGCACTTAGGGAGCAAATTATGAAGATATTGCTCACTTTATCTGTCTTGAATAACTTTCATAAGAATATGCTATTTAAGTGAAACAATGGCATTAATGAAAATGTACAAGTGAGACGTAATAAATGCTTCAACATTGCAGATATGTATCTTTAAAGCTTTTACTCACAGCAATAGCATATACCGGGATATCCCATTTGACCCCATTTATCTGTCAGTTCGTTCCAGGGATATCTAAAATATCTACAAGATATCCAGGATGTCCCACGGGGAGAAAATTGAGATATCCCCAAGATATCCAGAATAGCCCACAGACGGAAGTTGTGATATCCCTAAGATACCCAGGATATCCCGAAAAGTAAAAATGGAATATCTCCAAGGCATCCCGGATAACCCGCAAAGTAAAAATGGGGATATCCCCCAAGATATCCACGATTTCCCAAAAGGCGAAAATTGGTATATCCCGAAGATATCCAGGATATCCTGCAAGGCAGAAATTGGGATATCCCCAGGATATACAGGATATTCTGCAAGACCGAAATTTGGACATGCTCAAGATATCCAGGATATTTCGAAAGGTAAAAAATGGGAGATTCCTAAGTTATCCAGAATATCCAGTAAACAGAAAATAGAAATATCTCCAAGATATCCAGAATATCCCAAAGATATCCAGAATATCCCGCAGATGAAAGTTTTGATATCCCTAAGATACCGAGGATATTCCCAAAAAGTAAAAATAGAATATCTCCAAGTCATCCAGGATAACCCGCAAAGGAAGAATGGGAATATTCCTAAGATACCCACGATTTCGAATAAACAAAAATTGGTATATCCTGATGATATCCAGGATATTCGCAAGGACAAAATTGGGACATTTTCAAGATATCCAGGACATTCCGAAAGGTAAAAAATGGGAGATCCCCAAGTTATCCAAAATATCCAGCAAACAGAAAATAGAAATTTCTCCAAGATATCCAGGATATCCCACAAGGAGAAAATTGGGATATCCCTAAGCTATCTAGGATATTCCGCAATGTGAAAATGGAAATATCCTCAAGATATCCCGGATATCCCACAAGCATAAAATTGGGATATCCTAAAGATATCCAGGATATCCTAAAGATATCCAGGATATCCCGCAAAGTGAAAATGGAAATATCCTCTAGATATTTTTTTGTAACAATTGTTATCCTGGATATCCCACAAGGCGAAAATTGGGATATCCTAAAGATATCCAGGATATTCTGAAAGGTCAATATGCAATATCCCCAACTTATCCAGGATATACCGAAAAGTGAAAATGGAAATATCCTCAAGATATCCCACAAGGCGAAAATTGGGAAATACTAAAGGTATCCAGGATATCTCGCAAAGTGAATATGGAAATATCCTCTAGATATTTTTTTGTAGAAATTATTATCCTGGATATCCTACAAGGCGAAAATTGGGATATCCTAAAGATATCCCGGCTATTCTGAAAGGTCAATATGGAATATCCCTAAGTTATCCAGGACATCCCGAAAAGTGAAAATGGAAATATCCTCAAGATATTTTGGATATGCCACAAGGCGAAAATTGGGATATCCTAAAGATATCCCGGATATCCCGAAAAGTGAAAATAGAAATATCCTCAAGATATCCAACAAGGCGAAAGTTTAGATATCCGAAAGATATCCAGAACATCCCGAAAGATAAAAAATGGGATATTCCCAAGTTATTCAGAATATGATAAGAAGTGATAATGGGGATATCCTCAAGTTATCCAGGATATCAAAAAAGGGAAAAATTGGGATATCTTGAAGATGTCCAGGATATCCCGCAAGGCAAAAATGTGGATATTCCCAAGATATCCCGAAAGGTAAAAAATGGGATATCCCAAGTTATCCAGGATATATTGGGGACATTTCTGGGATATCTTGGGGATATCCCAATTTTAGCCTTGCAGGATATCTGGCGGCTAATCCCTTCAATATCCCTGGGACAACCTCGGAGATTAATATGGTTGATTGTGATATTCCAGTATATCCTATTGCTGTGGGGGCTAAAAAAATGTTATTCTAGAACCCGGATTTCAATGCCTTCTCGAAGTATATAAAAATGCATTAGCAAGGGATAAAAATCCGGACCCCATTTATTGTAGTCGGTATACTTAATCTTCGGCAATATGGAAGTGGAATGTGAAAGTTTATAGCGTAAGATTTTCACAAGATATTTACAAGATCACAAAAATATAACTAACTTCGAGTCAACATCGCTATTTTTACAATAGTGTCATGTTAAAATAATATTGCATGATTGTAATTTTCTAGATCAAAAGACCAGCAAAAAATCCTTCTTAGAGATTATATAATCTAAAAAATGCTTACAGTAAATTAACGACGAACTGGACGGAGTGATATTTTAATATGATGATACTTTTTGTTACCTTTAAGTACTTTCAGAATATGCTTATGAGTTAACTTTAATAATTAAATGTAGTTTACCGTGGTATAAGGAAACGTCCGAATTTAATTTAAGGGGCCGATCAAAAACTACATTGCACGGCGAATAATCATTTTCTAAATGCTTTAAAAAATAAAAACCAGAGATTTTATTTAAAAAGAAAGCATACAAATATAGACTTAACGCTCTTTCCTTAATGCTCTTTTCTTTATGAGAGTTAATTCTTTTTAATTGAAAACTTTACTTTTATATTTAAAAATTTTTTTCAGAAAAATCAATTCATTTGTAAAAAAGTCATCCTTCATTGTTGAAAATTGTTATACTTTTATTATATTGATTGAAAAATTCACTTCTTTATTGCAAATTCGTTCCTTTTTGCTTTTGATTAATCGTTTTTAGTTGCAAGTTTAACACTTTTGCAGGAAATTTATGTACTTTGTTTAAATTCATCTTTTTTTGTAAAAAATTAAGATTCTTGGTGGGAACTTTACTACTTCATTTTTTTTATTAAAAGTTAATCCTTTCTTTGGCGTGAAAAGTTTATTATTTCCATAGAAAATTCAACTAATAGTTTGACAATTTATATATTTAGTTAAAATTTAAGCTTTTGTTCGAAATTTAAGCGTTCTGAAGAAAATTGAACAATTTTCTTAAAAAGTCAACCTTTTTGGTTAAAAATTCAATGGGTTAGTTGAAATAGATATTATTTTCCATTAAAAAATTTAACTGTTATTAAGAAAATTTTTGGAATTGGTTAAAAATTGAACTATTCGTTAAAAAATATCTTTTTGGACGACGAATCATCTTTTTGAGTTAAAGCTTCAACTGTTTTCTAGAGAGTTCCACTTTTTGGTTTGAAAATCCAACAATTTGATTGAAATGTGTTTTCTTTGTTGACAACGAAATCTTTCCTGGTTGAAAATTAAACTCTTTTGTTCAAATTTTTATAATTAAAAAAAAATTTAACTATTTTTTGACAAATTAATTATTTTGCCGAAAATATATCTGTTTTGATAAAGATTCGTATTTTTTGAAAAAAAACTCAACAATTTGTCTTGAAAATTCCTGTATAGGTTTGAAAATTTAAGTTCTTTTTCGAACATTATTAATGTTACCAACTCAATTTCTCAAGTTGAAAATTTAACTTACTTCTACAAAATTCTTATAATGTTAGAAAATGGTTCTTTTTTTGGTTCAAAATCAAACTATTTTCCACGAACTACAAACTTTGAAAAAATTTAACTAGTTGATTGAAAATTCATATTTTCGGATTAAAATTGGCAATTCAACTATTTTGTAGAAAATTTTTTTTTTTAAATCTACTGTTTGGTTAAATACTATTTGTTTTTCAACTGAAAAATCTCTCCTGATTGAAAATTTAACTAGCTGTTTAAAAGTTGAACTTCTTTGTTAAAATTGAATTTATTTGTTCAAAATGTAATTCTTTTTTTGAAAATAGAAAAATTGTTTTTGGTTACAAAATTTGTCCTTTTTATTAAAGATTTCACTTTTTGGATAAAAATAAATACTTTTAGATTAACAATTTAACTGTCTGGTTACAAATTTCAATATTTTCTTGAATATTTCATTCTTTTGTTAAAAAATTAACTTTGCTCTTACAAACTCAATATTTCAGGCTGATAATTTAAATGGCTTCTTAAGAATTCATTTTTTTGTAGAAAATTATTCTTTTCTCTTTTGAAAATTTGCTAATTTTATGACAAATTTTACCTGTTTATACCAAATTTAATTATTTTTCTTCAGAATTAACTTTTTTCGCAAAAACACAACCTTTATGGTTCAAAATTTAACTGCCTTCTATACAATTCGTGTTTTTGTAGTAAATCAATATTTGTTTATTTAAATTCAACTAGTTTGTCGAAATTTAAATAATTTAATTAAAAATTCAACGTTTTTATTGAAAATTTAATTCTTGTGTTAAAAATTACCTTCTTTGTTATAAACTCAAATTTCCAGATTTTAAATTGAAATGTCTTTAAACAAATTTATACTTTTTGTTGAATATTCGACTATTTGGTTGAAAAATTTGACTGTCTTCTAAAAAATTTATATTTTGGTAGACAATTCTGTTAAAAAGAATTAATTCTCCTATGCCTCGCCTATTTTCGTGTAAAATCTCCATATTTTCCCCATTTTGAGAGCTAGCAATTTGAGCAGTTAAGTCTCTTAAAATAATACTTTTGTATGTTTTGTACTTTATTTTAGGCGTTCCCAAATAAAATCCAAAAAAATCTAACTTAAAAAGGGGTGTAATTTTTAAACGGCCACTTAAAATATGTTTAAAGCAAAAATAATTCGACTTTAGAAGTACTTCAAATAAAAATTCTTTGTCGCCTCAAAATATCATTCCTTTTAAAACATCACACGTTCCCAATTGCATGTATTGAATTGGATTTTCGTTCCAGGCGATCACTGTATTAAATCAAATTATATTTTATTAAAGCGCAAAAAATCATGATTCGCCCATTGTCACTAAATTATCTGAAATAAAGTGCATATAAAATATTGTGAAAGGGACAGTGCGTTGTTAATTTATATTGGCACATATCACAATAATCAATTATCTGTCATATTATGGCAATATTCTGTTAGTTCTAATATTATCGGTGTAACATAAAACACTTATAACTTTAACAACGCACAATATCCTTTATTGTCATTAACCAATGACATTTGGTCCAAAGTTTATCGACTTTGATATCGCCGACCAATTAGCGCACGTCGTAAGTATAATCTATTCCACAAATTAAAACGCTATTTTTAATTTAATTTAAATTATCATATGTCCATCCATTAATAATTTAATTTATGATGGAATATGAATAAATTTCTAAATTTGCGATGAGAGCTAAACTTCCGGAATACTTTTTTCTTCAAAATTTAATGAGGGGCCGGATTCTATTACCACCTGCACAATTTTTGTCGCTGAACGACCCTCCTGCAAGATTTCCAAATAAGTTTAGAATTTTAATTATAAAAGCACATATTCTTATATGAAATTTAATTGCGTATTTTTTCCCTTAACAAAAAAGTTGTAGCCTCTGCTGTTTTTAAAGTGAATAACAAAACCATTATTTTTAATATAGAAACTTTTCTGGCTTTTAAAAAAAAATTAAAATCGCGTTAATTCAGATCATTCTTGGAAGTTTTGAAAAAGATGATAACAAAATATTGTTTTTGATGATCAAAATTGTAGTCTGTAGACAAAATTATTCTAAATAAATCATCATTAAGAAATTAAGAAGGTTTAACTTCGGCCGCGTCCAGTTTTTCTTTAATAGCAATAAAATATTATTAAAATCTAAAAAAAGTAATATTTTGAATTCTTATATTTTTAGCCTATTTTTTAGAACACAAAGTTTTAAAAAAATGCATTTAAAAAAATATATTTATTTTCTCTGCTCTAAAGCCTAACATTTATTTGCAATCAACTGAAATTAAAACCTAAAAATATAAAAAAGCGAATAATTGGTTTATTGTACAATGCTTTTGGTGAGAACAAATTTTATAAATAATTAATCTATTTTAGTAAACAAATTTGTATTACTTAGCTTAAAATATTATTAACAAAGCGGATGCAAATTTGATATTTTTTTACTCTAATATTTAACAAAGTAGATAAATGATTATTTTTAACAAATTTCTGCAGTTTAATTATTTATAAAAATCTGAATGTTGAGTGTTAACAATATTTTGTAGCATAATAATACATAATACATATAATATCCAGAAGAATTTTTTTCCGCAAAAAATGGTTTATTTGTTTATAAAATTGTTAGTATGAATAAAATTGGAAATTAAATAAGATATTAGTATTTTATTATGCTCAGGTTGTATATAAAGTTCATTCACAATATACCAAAATGTCAGGAGCTAAAAAAAATATATTCTTCGTAAAAATTTACGCTTTTGTAAATTTAAAAAAGGCTTAAAAGTAACAAAAATAAAAATATCGCTTTGTGTGTTTTTAAATAATTGAATGCTCCTTAATTCTAAAAAAACTTTTAAATCCGCTAATAATTGAAGCATGCGGACCTTATTAAATAGTAAATGCCAGATTTTCAGCAATGCACATACAGCCAAAATAAGACCTGCATAATTTAATAATGACGATTCATGTTTATTAATTTTTTAGATAGTACAAATATTTTTACCTTTCTGAAAAACTTTCCTGTTGCAAGTTTTTTCTTGGTGAAAATTCACTCGATTTCGCAGAAACTTGACATGATTTATTTAATTTTTAGATAAAAATTAATAACTTTTGTTTAAACAAAAATTTCCATACATATTATTGTATCTACTAGTCGCAGAACATCATAAAGAATATTTCCTGTATATTTCATCCACAAATTCTAAAAATTGTCTGAATTATTACGAGTTAAAGTAAAAAAGACAAAAAAATTGTTTTCTATGAGACCTTTTTTTAGCTTACTTCGAGAAAGGAAAAACATATCATTTCATTTTTAGAAAAAAATGCACAATGACATTTCATATAAGTATGGGCACTTTTAAAATGTAAATTCAAAACTGGTTTTAAATGTATCCAGGGGCTAAGAACGTTCAGTGATTAAAATTTATAAGCGATTATAGAATCCAGCTCCTCAATTTAAGCCATTTTTCGAACTTTTTTGAAAATGCAACTGAAGGGTTGCAATACAGAACTAGAAAGCTTAGAAAACTCTTTACCAACAAAATAAAAATTTAGATATACAAATTTTTTTCATTCGTTTTTTGATACAATAATTGAAACAAACAAACTTGATTTGAAACTTGATATAAAATTTAACCGAAAAACTGAATATTTTGTCGCAATCCGCAGTCAAGCCTAGTACAATTTTAGATTAATGCCTCTTTGAGATTGTACACTTGCACCTCGCATTTCCTCGAACCTTGATAACTATTTTTCATCAAACTTTTTTGGCCTCAATTCAAAAACACTTTGGCTCCAAAGTGGAAATTTGTTTTATCTATAAACAGTGTACTTGACTTTACCGAATATTTGTTCGCTCCTTTGAAAAATTGTCATTTTTTTGGTTATGAGGTTCTGTACTGCAACCTTTGAACGATTTTTGCTATTCAATCTACTGCATTTTTGTTCTATTTGCTCTTCAACACAGTATTTTTACTACCTACTTGATCCCGTCCCAAGCACACCGAATTATATATTTTAAAGCGCACATTTTTTTTTAACCGAACTATTCACGTCTTAAGCACAATGCATGTAACATTGCCTAGAACCAATCATCGAGAGAATCGTGACTAGCAAATTAAGTACAAGATTTTTTTATTATTATTTCGGGAACATTCTGTCAACGATGAAAAGGAAATCACAGTAAAATAGTATTTACATAGTAGATACGTTCCTCGCGATCCTTTTCGCTATTAGTCATCCCTGCTTTTCAATTTTACATTTTTTTCTTTTTTCTAAAAGCTTCGAAAAAAGGTGTTATCTCCTCTTCTTCTGCAACCCAGTTTACAGCCGCTGACAGGCGACGAAATCGTATTTTTCATGGACGCCTTTTAAAAATACTGCCTAAAAAATTAGTTTTTTCTTTCAGATTGAGTTCAATGTAATTTAGAATACTTAATAATATGAGTACCATTGTATTCTTACTATTTTATTGATGAAGTTAGGCAGGATATTCAATTACTTCACTTTCTCTTTAATTTAGAAAATGTTTTTTAAACTTAACTTGAAGTAAAGTAATTATTATTGAAAGAAAAGTATTTTGTATGATAAAATTGCATAGATAATGTAAAAAAATCCACAAGTTTTCATCTTCAATCATCTAGAATTATTAGAATTTTTGCCTTATTAGAAAAAAATTCATTTGACCTCAAGAATAACAAAAAATACTCTATTAATTGCAAGTTCACTTGGGTGGCGGGGGGGGGGGGGGGGGGAGTTTATAGTTGCGGCGCGAGCGTCTGTGGCCCTTCGCTGGGGCTGGGGCGAGTTTGGCGTTC
>JAAAKG020110238.1:0-15493 GCA_010014905.2 Druon quercuslanigerum
AAAGTGTTTCAGTAAAATAATTTTAAAAAACATTAATATTTTATATTATTATGCATAAAAATATGTATGCGGGAATTTTGACGCACTCTGTAGATTTTTGAAATTTTTCGTGGCGATGTAATCCACTAGGGATAAAAGACGAAAACAGATTCGCCGGAATAATTGAGATAAAAGTGTGGCTGGAAATTATTTTCAACATTTTAGGGTAAAAAAACTTTTCACACTCAGCTTAGTTCAACATACCGAATAAAATTGCGAAAATGCATCTTGAATGTGTTCTGCTATTAAAATAAATGATCGTCTTAGAATTATAGCAACCCACATTATATTAGCATATAATTACTTTATTTAGGCCACCGTAGTGGATCCGCCATCTTGAATTTTGGAAATCTGACATCGAGTATGTAATCAGCGACGCCAAACACCTTCATACACTAATTTTTACTATAATCAGTATTAATTCAATTAAATTGGTCCGCCATATTGGACTTACTATATTGAAAATTAAAAACAAACGAATATATTTGTACTCAGCGACCACAACAATAATACCGCCAGTTTTGCAAATGTAAATACTTAAACACTTAAACTATGGTCACAAATAGATAGTGAATCACATGGTAGCAAAGGAGTCAGTCTGATTATGAATACAAGATCAAAACAGTATCTCTACGATTATAAATTTGCATCCCTCAGATCGTTGTGGTTAAAAATAAAAATGCAAATCAAAAAATCAGTAAAGTGAAATATCTTTATTTAATTCCCGCGCGGGAAATGTTATTTTGAAACTCTGTTTTGCAACAGTGAAAGTGATCGATATTACGATCGAAGGTGATTTGGTGTAATAAAACTTACTTTTACACACTGGTGACGACAAAATTTGGAAATATTAGACATTTAATCTTCATGACAGTACTCGACTCGCGGGTGGAACAATAGACCCCCTAACGAGCGGGTAAAGGGGTAGCAAGCGAGCCATGTAGTGTTTTTTAAAAAGATAATTTCGTGGATGCATGAATCGATCGTGGAACTCATCACTTTTGCCTTTCCGTGCGAGGTCCCGAAATCGCATTCCCATTCGCGGTGTGTAAAGATAATGACTCGCTTTGCTTCGCTCCTTCGACAACCTCATGCTCGTTAGTAATATCCTAGTTTTCCTACTCGTTTAAAAATGCATTCTTTCTGGGCTGATTTAGATTATATTTTAGGTACTTGTAGTTACGTATGGCAAAGGCAAATTAAGATAAAATATTTGCAGGAACCCGACGTGCGAATAAAATTTCGGAATTAGATAATGAGTATAATTTATTATTTATTAAGAACAGAAATATTGAGAACAGAATATACTCGGGTAAACAAAAATTTTAATATATTGTAAATCCAGAAAGAGCATCTTCATCAAGACGAACGTCAGCATTCCAGTCAGTTGGTTAGGAAAACAACCAGGATCAAGACCAATACTATTCTCCAATGATCTATCAAAAGAGAAAATGCAACAGCAGGGCAAAACTGCGATTATCAATGGATTGAAAATCATAGTTGAAAACTCTACGCTTTCCCTTGATGATACCAGAGAGCAACTTAACCAACATGAGCTCCATGACTACCAAGCAGATTCGGACAGTCACGCAGTTAGTGAAGAATCAAGCATATCTGTGATTTAAGTGGCCAGTTGCAAGAGAGGGAGACCATAGGGTTCGAAAAATAAAAACAAAAAGAGAATTTAAATCGTACATTCTCTCGTTTTAGGGAATTCCATTAAATCTTTTCTACTTCCAAATATTGTCCAAGGGAACGAAATACTAATGAAAAAAGAAAAAAAGAATACCTTAACTCGATATTCTTAAAGCCACCGATAGTAGTTTGGAATGCCAAAGAATGGGCTAATTGGAGAGATCTTCTTCGGACTCTGTATAGCACAGATAGAACCTGCATCAGCGAGAATTGGTTTACCATCATTTCTAAAATCAGAGTACCTTTCAGCTCTGGGATCATCTTCAGTACTGCGACAAAAACATCTCATAGATTGTGTTTGATCAAATTAAATATAGCTCAGAACCTCTTTTTGTTTCTGTGGAATATATTTGTGCTTAGCTTTCGAATCAGAGCACTTATATTATCCTGAGGACCATATGTCTCAGCCCAGATTCAGACATACATCTTTTTTGAAATAAGTTAAAGGACATAATTTATAGAATAAAGTCTAAATATCCCAATCTTGCCCTATTTATATGAGGGGATTTGAAGGATAGAATCGCTAATAAGAATTAAGTAACTGAATGTTACCGGTTTCAGAAACTGTTTCAAAAAGGTATTCAATAATAGGGGTAGGATTCTGATAGTTTGCATGGAGAAAAATAGTTACATTGTTTTAAATTGCAGAACACCTTGTGATTAAAAGGGCCATTTTACATTTTTCCGTTAACAATGAAATGTCAACAATAGATTTAGCTCGGACTAATTTAAATGAATTAAACGAAACTAATGATTTCGAGATTCTTCATATTGTAACTCAATCCGATGACTTTCTGATTTCTATTTCCCTGAAATCTGCAGATACAGCAAACATAGATAATGAGAATCAAAAGAAGTTGAAATAAAACAATTATTTATCAGAGAAATATCAAGAAGCGAAATTACCTAACTCAAACAATTACAACAAACGTGGAAAAAATAGAAATTACTCCAAAACTTAGTTGCAGAGCGTGCTTATCAAAACAGTGGTTTTGATTAAAAATGTTTAAAGTTAAAAAAATCTGTCAAAGCTGTTCTGAAAGAATGTTCGAAGTGCAACTTTGAAGATGATGTAGCTTTACAATACAACAAAATGAATATTATATCGACACTCAAAAAAGAAAAAGGAATATTAGAGGTTGGCAACTCTGGATTAACTTTCCCCCGTTAAAAAATCAAAATCCTTTTGGAAACTAATAAAAAATTTTAGGTACGAATTTAAGCCGGAGGACTGCACCGAATTAAATACCTGGTATATATCTTTCCAAGCAACGTTCCCAATGAGAAATCGTGATACGAAGCCAATCTTAGAAGTTCCTATTCAAGATGTTGAGATAATCTCTGCATAAAAAAAATTTTAAAACAGAAAAGCCCCCAGGCTAAACAGAATTTTAAATAAGTTTTTCAAAAATTTACCCGAGATTTGGATTTATAAATGTTATACAAAAAAGGCGACAAGCAGTATCCAGAAAATTTTAATAATCCCCCGCATGATGACGAATTGGGTCGATAACATGAATCATGTTACGGATTTTCAAGCGGCTTTCAAAAAAATCAAAGCTGTCTTGATAATATTTTTTCTTTAAACGCGATGGCTCAAATACAACTCAGTGCTAATGAAGTTAAATTGTTTGTCGCATATAAAATATCTAAGATCCTGATGGATTTTCAATCAAAAGTAAATGCATCTGTAAAAAGGATTTGGGGATTATTTTCACTTTTTCTGGCAGATTTCGAGGAATTTTAAAAAACGGAAGGAATCAGTGGAGTCTCTCTTGGTAACCAAACAGAAATTATTTAGTTCGCCTTCGCAGATGATCTCGCTCTGTTAGCGAATTTCTCAGCAGGGATGAAAAGATATTGGAATATCTATTAAAATATTTAAAAATCAATAGAAATTAAAAGTGTTATCCATATTTAGGACTGCCTTTCACTCGATCAGCTGTCTTTGCGGAAACGACCAATGTGGCGATTAATAAAGCGAATATAACAAAGAATTCAAAGCTTGCTTTGGCTAACCGAAATTAAGTTAAACTCTGGGAATCCCATTCCGAAAATTTGTAATAGTTTGATATCCATCACGTTGATATATGGAAGCCAGGTATGGTGTCTTAGATATTTAAATAAGATTGAAAAAGTGCAATCCAATTTTCATTAAAAAAATACTATCCATCCCTTTTAACACACCTAGTTATAGAGGACAAAAATAGATAGAGAAGAAAAAGTTTATTTCGTTTCTCGGCCTCATTTTTTACACCATAAATTTAAATCTCCATATTTTCCAATTCATTAGTATACCTTTTCTGATGTAATTTAGTAATAAATTTTTCGCTAAGTCAGATGTAATAAATAGCGGTTAAGCATTGCTGATCATTTGCAATTTAAAATTGAAAATCTATAAAACTGCAACATTTTGAATATAATGCGCTTAAAAATGTGATAATTCTTGAGAAGCATTTAAAAATACACTCTTCATATTTTTATCCGGTTTAGAACACTAACAATGGAATATGTAACTGTAATTTTCAAAGTGACTCAAAGATTTACTCATTCTAAAAACAATTATTACATGTCTTTAAACATTAAAATTATGTTATGAATGAAAGTTGTCTACAAATACTCTTTTGAAAGTCTTCGTGATTGGGCTTCCATCACCTAAGGGAGTTGCCTTCATTTCTCGTCGAGCCATTTCTTCGATTGCACCACTGTACATGTTTATTTTCACCCGTTTTTCAACGTTATGTCTCGGAAAACTTCCCTTTGTATATATTCCACAAAGGTATTTATAACCCTCCACGATTGCAAAAACTTCACCGGTAGACGTCGATAATACATTTTGTTCCTCGGCTGGCATCGGCCGAAGAGAATGCATTTTTCCTCTTAATTGAAGTGGTTTGTCACGAGGAAAGGAGTATCTCCGAATCTCGAATCGCTGGTTAGGATTAACGTTGGGAATAAGCCAAAGAAATGGAAGTCGTTGAATTTTAAATTTACTTAAGCGTAATGCTGCACGGTTGATGCGAGGAGGAGAGCTAGACCTGACACAAAGAGGTGCCTCAGCAGGAGGAAAAGACCTTGCAGAAGAATGATTTATGTCAAGAGAGAGAGAAGTTTCAGGATGAGATACAGGCGGAATAAAGTGAACATTAGCTAAAGAGTCGAACTGTAAACTTATCTCTGCAACAAGAAAAAGAGGATTAATATTTTGATACGTATTATTACCTGGTTCCAAACACAAGAAGTGTGCTCTGACCTTACAGAAAGAGGTCAATCTTGCTCCACTCAGATAATTATATTTTGCAATTCACGTAAGGCTTTACGTTTACAATCTATTCTGAATTCAATAAAAAATTTAGAAATGATTTTAAAGATGAATTCATCCCCTTACATCATTGATAACATTTTTCATAAATTACTCTGAGAAAAATTAGTGAATATACAGTCTGCATCTAGTCGCCTCAAGTTTTCGCAAAAACTAACTTAGCTTACGGAAAATATGGAACTAATCATCCCGACTTCTGCGAAGATGAGATACTTTGTTAATGACTATTATTATTATTGCAAATTAGCATGTTCGTCTGATACCGATAGCAGTAAGGTTATCTAATGTAACATATTGTATAGTACCCTTCAATCTAATCCTCTCCGATGAGGACGCTTTTCGCACTACACGCATTTATTGCCGTAGAGGGGAGTTTATAAAAATCATGTGGTTTACAGAAATGATTTCCATAACTCTTCACTCTTAGGCTTGTAAGCACATGACATTGAAATAGAAATTGATGTGCTGTTTTAAAACAGAAACCGCTATTTTGGCATCGTGTGTCCTGTTGACCCTTATGTTAGTCTGCTGCTTCTTCAAGCGGAAGTAGCCTGTAAGCTCAGGATCTTTTTAAGCTTTCCAAAACGTGGTTCTTTGTTAAGCTTTTAAAGAGGGCATCATACATTCAGCATCTGTCCGATACCTCGTGTATTATAAACCTTCAATGTTCTCATATCCTGGAAACCCAGACAAATTTGACTAGTTTTTACCAGGCACTTTAAAAAGCACTTTTAGGCACTCCAGACAAGCCTGGATGTAAACTGTTTTGATCGGAGAGCGTTTAATGCAGATCGACTTTCGAAGTCTATGTAAATATGATGGTTCACAAAACCCATTTTTACGAATCTTCTCTAGACATGTCTGTACAAATTGCTTTTTCTCTGTTCAGCATGCAGTTCATCCTTTCTGAAAAGATCTTTTTAAAGAGCGGAATTAACAAGTATTGTTTCAGAACGTTATCAGAGTGCATGCAAAGGTTTTCATCCCCCTACTCCACACTCTTTATTAAACCCTGCAGATCAAGAAAATCTGCATTTCCATCAACTGCATGTCTCTACCGCAGTTCCTTTTCAAATTGAAGGTATAGTGGTAGTATACCATTAATGTGCCTCTATGCCGCTGTTGGTGTTGCTTTTACTGATCCAGTAACTTCCAGAAAAAAAGACTCTTTTAGGCGCTGCAAATGTTTCCTGGCACTAGCGAAACTGGTTCTTGGCACCAAGAACAATTATCTATAGTTTAAAATTAGTGCAATCAGTACAGTATCTATTCAGTAAGCTATCTTATGTTTGAGATTCCAGGGTTTTCCAATTGCACACCTGCAAGGCCAAAAGCGTGGGGCCTGAATTTTTTTCTCATTTTCACATTGCATAATTCATCATTCATTTGCATAATTCTGGATACAAATCATTTTTCAGCGCATAATTCCGGTATTTTAAACGTTAAAGAAATATTTTCTTTATTTATCACACAGACACAAAAAAATCATTTTCCTGATCTAAAGGTTAGAACATGTTTACTATATGTTTTCGGGGTCGCTTAATCCGAATTCGAGGTCCGAAAAACCCCAGCAGATCATGGTTCTGCCATAGCCTCAAAAACCTCATCAAATTTTGTTTTCAAACCTGGGAGCAAGACCATATTTATTATGTTGTTTAGATCGCTTAATCCGAATCCCAGAATGTCAGGGTTTCAACATAACCTTCAAAATACCTCGTAATCTAAACTATTTAACGCTTTGAGGTTTTGGCTTTAGCATTAGTTCTGGGTTATTTTAGACCTCGGATTCGGATTCAGCGACTCGAGAAACATAATAAACACGGGCTGCTCCCCAGATTAGAAGAACAATTAATAAGATTTTTTTAAGTTATGACAGAATCCTGATGTGGTGGCGGTTTTTGGACCACGGATTCCGATTTAGCGACTCCAAAAACATATAGTAAACATAGTCTGACCTTCAGATCAGGAAAAAGATTTTTTTGTGTGGCTGTGTAATTAGATATACTTGAAATACAAATAAATAATTATTATAAATGAGATATTATAAATAAGATTATCTGTATAGTCAGTCACCGTCAAGTAAATGGCAATAAATTTGTTTTGGAAGTAAATTATGCTTAAAAATTATCATAAATTTCAAAGTCAATTTAAAAATATATACACACAATGGTACAAGGGTACTATGAAATTTGTAAATAGGTTACGTCACGTCCACGAACTAAGTATACCTAATGTGTATAACTGAGAATAATTATTTTTAAAACTCAGAAACTTGAAAATTCAGCAAAGAGCAATCAAAATTTAATTTTGAAAGGTGTAATCTCTCTCGTTTTTTAACTTGACAAGCAGGGAAATAATATAAATAATAATAATTGTTTATAATCAAATAGCTTTTATAGTATTTCGCGCTATGTATTGTATAAAAAATATTGCAACATACTTACTATAAAAAATTATATCAGTTTGTGTTTAGTTACCAATATAAACAAGAAAAACATTCCAGGTTAAGACCAGCGTATAAAGGATTCACATTTTTTGAAAATGTAAGGAAATAAGATAAACGTAGAATTTTGGGAGCAGCTTCTATAATGAATATTCGGACGATTTTTTATATATGTATATCATTCCTTGGTATTTGTTTTTTCCCCTTCCCAGATCTAAATCGCTTATGCGGATTGCTGTAGTTCTTGGTGCGATTGAATTTTTGTTAGTATCACCTTATCAATTTCGTGGAAATAAAACTATGGCAGGCATATATTTATTTTTCTTTGACAAACTCAGATAACTTACGTTAAATGTAAATTTCTTGAAATCTATTTTCAAAATGAGATGTAATGAAGTACAACAAATTTAATGATATTTCACAAATAGGTGATTAAAAATTTTTACAAGTAAGTATAATTTTCATATTATTTTACCTTATTCTACTTAACGAGCTCTATTTATTCGCAATGAGGTTTTTTAATCTCCTTAGCTAGAGAGTCGAAATTTAGAGCGCCAGACATTCTATCTACAGGTTTAAACGGTTATTCCAAATTTTTTCCGACCTACTTAAAAATGCTCTTATTTTATGGCCAGTCCAACTTTTATAAGAACATCAGACTCACTATCAGGAATAACTAAGATATGCCTTTCGGGATGATCAATACGAACATCTCGTTTTAACTCATTTCGACCATCCCCAAAGGATCAGAAAAGCCTTCGCGTATGGTCAATTGCTTAATTTTTTCCCTTCAATCATGCTCTTGTAAAATAAAGGGTATCGCTAATTGGCATGTTCCTACTCTAAAATTCGTGGTTCATCGGTAGAGTGATAAGTGATTATTCAAATTTAAGATGAGATGCCAAAGAGAAAAATGCCCTTCTTGAAGGTAACGCTGCTCATTGTTAAATGATAATTTTTAAATGAGAAAGTGTACGGGATCTCGCGAATTAAGGTATAAAAAAAACTTGGATTAGGGGATGGCCAGATGAATATAAAAAGTGTTTATTTAATCAAACTTACAGTAATTCATTGTAAGAGTCGCGAATGTATTCAAGAGCCGATGCCTTCCAAGCCGGAGCGGAGCGACGAAGCCAAGATTGGTCGAAAGATGGGAATAGAATCCGAGCGATGAAGACAAAATTTTGGAGAGCAGCTTTTGGGGATGCCTCAAAATTAAGTTGCTGAAGAAAAGCGTCGGGATGTCGTTTGGCGCTGTTGTCCAAAAAGCGGTTGGGATCTGGTTCGGAGGCGTAACGAGTACCGACTGAGTTCGCTCGGACGGAGCATCAGACTATGTGCTCGGTGCCCGGGTTTTGGATATTAGGACTAGAAAGTGATGTTCTCACGACAAGACATCGTCCTGAACATGACATTATATGTTTGATAAGAGACTTTTATTTACATTGAAGAAAATTCCCAATCAATGTTGGTCCTAAATGCGTCTTTCGACACGTCTAGGTATGTATAGGCTTTTTCTGCGCCAGGGTGCCCTATAGCGCTTCTGTCGACAATAGTAGGGTCTTGGGGGATATTATTAGGTTTTTCTTTCTTAAAATTACCTTTTTCCAATTTTACTCACCGAAACTCCGTTTAAATCTTTTTATTGCACTCTTTGACAAATTCTATAGCTAGATTTAGTTTCACTTCATTTTTTGCGTAGATCTTAAGATTATCATGTAAAATAAATCAGGAACTTGATGCTTTTAATAGGGGAAAGCTAAAGAATTATATTTTGGCCACATAACAGTCCTGGTCCAATCACTTTCCTTTGAGTGAGATGGTCAGTTGTGCTTAATCCTGTTGCTCCAGGCTGCTTGTCCAGTCAATTCATATAGCAAAATTCGGAAGTCAATATACAATATAAACTTTTTAACTAACATTGTAACTTGTAACATTTTGATTATACGTTAGACCACAAAACATATTATTGTATAGTTTTACACTTTTTAAGTTTAAATTATATTTTCGAAGTCTTTTAAAACTGTTATATTGAAGTTTTTTGAAATGGGAAAGTGAGAAGCTAGTGGAGATTCCTTTTTTTCTTCTGGTGTCATATATTCTAACGCACTGCTGTAAATGTTTATTTTTACCCGCTTGTTATTATGGTTATATATTCCACGAAGTATATAATTATCCGCAACTATTGCATAGATGTCACCATTAGAAGTTGATAATACCATTTGCTGTTCGGTTGGCATTGGTACAAGGAAACTTCTTTCTCTTCTTATTTGAATTCGTTTATCCCGAGGGAAAGTATATCCTCGAATTTCAAATCGCTTGTTCGGATTTGCTTTGGGAATAAGCCGAACAAATCTTAGTTCTTCAGGTTTAAATTCATTTAGGCGTAAAAATGAACGACTTAAAGGGGGAGACCTGGATCTGATACGGGGAAGAGGAACAGCAAGAGAAGAAGAACTGAAATATAATTTATGATTAAAATACCTATCTAAAAAGTAGAATTTTGTACATTGTATGATAAACTTTTATAATATACAATTTAACGATGAAAAATTTGAGGAAGATAATGTATTATAATAAATCTTAATAAATAATTAAATAAATAGAAGAGACCTTTCGGGAGGATGAGAAGTTCCAGAACCAGGAACAACAGGAATAGGAGCTCCATCGGGTACACACTCAAACTGTGATCTTATCTCTAGAACAAGAAACAGAGGTTTGAAATTTCTGCGTGTATTCTGCTCACCTTTTTGTTGCAACAGAAAAAATTATAAAAAAATAATTATTATAGATGATCAAAATAATTAATTCTAATAATAAATTTGCAAATTACTTTTACATAAGGATAAGACTTTTCTTCTGTTCATAAATTAACATTATGCTTTCAACAGCAACAAAAATCATTTATTCGATTTAATTATCGACATCCATCGATTTAATCCATTCTTAAACTGTATTTTAATTTTATGAACGACTTCTGGGATCCCCGCTTGATCTTAAAATTTAACGATTAGATATTCGCTAACCGTTTCCCCTAATTCAAGAAGATATTAATAACTCATGATGATCCAATATTAAAGGATTATAAATTAGATGAAAATCAATATGTAGCTTCCAGCTTAGTGTAGGGTAAAAGATGATTCTTTTATCAACATTGAGCTAAGGTGGAGATGTCGACCATTTTGCATTGGAAGGAGGGTTTGCGGCGTCAGATAGCTTCCTGCATCTTGTGAAAATGAACAATCAGTTTCATCTATTTCAGCTGATAGGCTACGCTTGTTTTAAAAAACCTGATTTCTTTAATCACTTAATCAAATCATCAATTACGAGTGCTTACACAGTGAGGGATAGAACTCCTCCTTACGGATAATTCCTGTTTACCGAAACACATTGCAACCGTGGAGATTAATTTTCTTCTTTTTTTAGTAATTATGAGCTAATTTCATTTGAAACCTTATATAAATTTTTGAGCACGGAATCTAAATATTTGCAACTTGACATAATGCCTTTTTTATTTTTTAATAATTACACCGGGAACACTGAGCTTTGATTTAAACCTTAAGCTTACGTGCCGTACGTGCCAGCTATGGCACATTCATTTTGTAGAGCTCACAGAAATTTCCTTTCTGTTAAATTAGTACGCTTCCATGACAGCATCTTTAAATAAATTCCTTGTAGCTTAAAGACAGTAACACTCGTCCGAAACACAATTTGCCAGAAATGGCAAATCCGGACTCGAGGATGCAAAATTGTCAAGTTTTCGACGATCCTGTTTAATTATTTTTCGAATCTTTCCTCCTACATTCTAATTACATTCAGGTAACTATAGAGTTACGAAGAATGAAAAGAAATTATTTACCCATCGAGCTTCCAAATTGCACTACATCATGTAGGTTTCACAAGTCAGATGATGCTGAAATAGATGATAGAGCAGATGTCTTCAAAGAAGAAACAGAAACTGAATCTAAACCTTGGTTCTCAACCTCAACTCAGCTCTAAGTCAGGTGTTTGGAAAGGTTAAGAGAGAAGTCAAAATAAATATAAACCGGTTCCAAGGAAAAACAATAAGAAGAAAAAACTAAAAAAGCAACACCTACGAGAACTTGGTTTGAATTAGAGAGTGTCTTATTTACGTAATCCAGAAGGTGATGGTGTACTTTTATCGGAAAATGTCACTAAAAATGATACTCTCACCTCTGTCAATTAATTTTTCTCACCCAAGTGTATTGAACTAATAGGTAAACAAAAAATTTATATTCAACTGAAAAAATGGGTAGATGTATTAATAAAAATGTGGAGGTAAAAACAGATTTCCTGGGGATTTGCGTTAAGATGTATCTTATCTGTTTTCCATATTTTAATGATTACTTGGCTCATTCAAAGTGAATTGGCAAGATTTTAATGACAATTCACAGAATTCAGATCGTTTCGCTAAGATCAGGCCTTTTCTTGATTCAATTTTAGAAAAGTGCTCTAAATACAAACTTGAAGTAATATCGAATTTGACGGATGAAACTATGATTCAGTTCAAAGGTATTCGTGCTATTAACTTGCGACAAAACATTGCTAGTAAACCCACCAAGTGGGGTACAAACATTTTGTACTAGCTGGTTCCGATGGCATTATTTATTCATCTATTATTTATGAAGGGGCCGGAACTTTTCATTTTCATAAAGGTTTTCTTCAGGTCAAATCGGACTGAAGATTTTCCTTTGGAATTAAGAAATCACTCATGACTCAAGGGCGAGGTAGAGTTTTTTTGAGTAATGTAAGTAAGTTAGAATGAATTCAACAAACTAAAAAAAGAGACCCACCAAATGTTTGACTTTAAAAATTAACAACAGGGTTCATTTAGATGAAATATTCATGATAACTTGAGTTGAAGCTATGGATTAGCTTTTTTAGTACAGTAAATGGTAGTTAATGCCAAAGTGGGTATGCCTCAACGACAAATGATGCTAATGCAATTAACGTTGGCTTGTAGTCAATTTTTTTAAAGGAGGTTGTGTTCCCATGCCAACCATTCGAACAGTTTTAGGTTCACACATTCTTAAGTTCCATTTTTTCTATAGTAGTTTTCCACATCTATTCAAAATCTATATAAACTTCGTACTCTTTCATCATCATGGTGAGGTGTTATTAGTTTTCATTTATTTTGTCTTTAGTTTCTCGCACCCTTGATTCGTTGACGCGAACACAGATGAATACTGGCATATCCAATCGAATTTCTAGACTTTTACACTTGAAATCCCCGGTTCAGTTTTTGAAGCTTTCAATTTTTATTATTCTTTTTGATTTAAACAATAAGCTTCTTTTCATTTAGAACTAATATACCACCGAAATGGTCAGACAGAGCCCAATTTTCTAGAAAAAATATCCCCTTAGCACCTGTCTGTATTTGGCGAGTGTTAAAATTTACTTAATTTTCTTGTGGATTACTATGTGATTTTAGAGATACTGGTAACCAACCATGATTCATTTATCATGTCAAGCGTTAAATTATTATTTTTTTAATGCTGTAATTAATGACGAATTTTATCTTGGTCTCAAAGTATATGTATAGATACTTGTTAATAAAGATGTTATCTACAGATTTCATCAGAGAAACTTACTTTTGCTGCAAAGTTGATAAGGGTTCAATCTGCAGTAGCCCTATTATTTTTTGAACCCTCACTATGGTATTTATGAATCTTTTTTTATTTAAGAGAAATTTCTCATGGAACGGCATGCTTTAAAGGTCATTAACGTATAATTTTTAACTGAGTCAGAATTAATCAAATAGGAAACTAAAATTGCATGGTATTGAACATACCCTGTATTTATGTTCAGTATGTTCGATGCTGTTGAAAAAATGTTTTGACAGTAAAAAACAGATCCATGACGTTTTAGTGGTCCGTTTGAGAAATTCTGACTCAACTAAAATATAAAAACTATTTAGTATTTTATTTCTGTTATCAATTTATATTTTTTCTGGGGTTACCTCTATCCTCCACATGTTTGTTACTCATGTCAAAATTACCCAGAAAGTCCTGAGTTTTGGGCTGCATGTCTGATGGTGTTTCTATGAAAGGACAAAAATAGTTAATGAATTTTTAATGTTGGCCCCTAATCACTACTGTTGCGTCTCCGAGTCCTAAGTGAATTTGTTAAATTTCGATAGGAAGCCGTAGGTTCCTGGAACCGGAGATTAAGTGAAAATACAATCTAGGGCATCAATGTTTTATCAAATATAATTCGCGATTATTAAACCACTTTTTGAAAAAAGGCTTGAAATTTTTATCGCTGATACTCTATATAGAAGAAATTACTATAAGCAACCCACTTTTTTTTATTAAAAACCAATGTATGTTTTTGTTTAGGAACAAATTGATTCCGAACGCAAATCACGTTTCGACCAAATCGATCAGTGCTTCGGTCATCAAGAAGAAAAAGGTTCTTTGCAATTACTTATCTTGAGAAAATGGTTAACTAGACGTTAAGAAAGGTTTGCTGAAAATTTGAAGAAAATCGGGGGAAAATGGTGGAAATGGCTGCCAGTTAACGTTCACAAGGGTTCAATCTACAGTAGCGGTGGTATTTGCAGGCGTTCGTTAAGGTTGTTATGAATCTTTTTTTATTTTACAGAAATTTCTGATGGAACAGTATGCTTTGAACATTATTAATATATAGTTTTGAACTATAATATAAAAACTTTTTAAGGATGTACACCACGAACAATCAATCTCAAAAGTTTTCTATTCTTGAAATTATTAAATCCTAATGAGCAAGGCCTTATTTTATTCTTCAAGGCATTCTATAAATTTTTATTCAATACCGCCCAAATATAATTGTAGTAAATACTTTAAAGAATAAAATCAGGCCTTAACCGTTAGGATAAAATAAATATTATAACCTTTTCCTAATGAGAAAGCAAAAACGAAAACTCTAAATAACTAATGTTAAATTAACAATTTTAACTTAATTTATTTATTCTAAAGTACACTTAGAAGCATCGGTAAAGATTTCCAGAAATCAAAAATAGATCTATTTTTATTTTATTTTGTAAATCATTTTAAAGCTTGGCAACTTGTGAGATTAATTGTCAGTAGTGTACATGCTATATATTTTAGTTCTGTTACAAATTTTTATTTGTTCTGTGATTACCTTTATGTGTCACATGTTCGTTATTCATGCCAAAATTGGCTATAAAGTCCCGTGTTTTTGGCTGCATATCTGATGACATTTCTGTTAAAAAAACAAAAATAATTTATGAATTTAAAATGTTAGCAACTAATCACTACTTCTGAGTCTCTTTAACCTGAACAGTTTTTTTTGCCACAATAATTAAAGGTCTTATAATTGTATGTATAATTTAATAATAAAAACAAATTTTGTATAAAAAAACTTTTTTATTTACTTTTGCCCAAAACTTAAAACTGCCTATTTTTTTATTAATTATTTTTGCATGTTTTCAAATGTATGAGTCACCCTATCATAAGATACTCGGTGTAGTAAATCGTCACCAAATAATTTATAACAAATTTGCTTTACTTTCAAATTACACCTAAATACCGTCATAAAACTTTAAAATCAGAGTTTTCTAAATACTTTTAAAAAGAATATATAATTTTTATTCTAACCAATTATACACCTATAATTGTAAGATAATTAGAGAAAAAATGCAATTATGTAACAACTTGAACTGTATACGCACAATAATAGAATATTTTTGTAAAATATGTAAATAGGTTACGTCAAGTTTAGAAAAAAAAGTGAAGTAGAATTTTTAAGATGATTATTTTTTAAACGAATTTAAATATGTGGCAAATGTTGCGAAATTTATGAAACTTACAAAGTTTGAATTTTTGAAGGGAAGAAATGAACGCAAAGAAATGATATCAATCATAAAGATTGTTGCTTATCAAATGCTTTACACAGATTATTATTATTATTATTATTATTATTATTATTAAAATGTTGTCACAGGCTTAAGATGGTTACAGTCCAACATGTCG